>OX632367.1:5192654-5249179 GCA_951751655.1 Ophion costatus
GCAAGAGAGAATGACCCGTCGACCTCGAGCGTCCCTGCGTTCTAGCGGCACGAGATAGCCGGCGTCGATGATGGCCTCGATGTCCGGATCGTCGATGTCCAGATTTTGGAACCATTCGGGATAGAGTTGCCTTATGACGAGGTAACGCTCGAGCATTTCTTGGGCCATTGGGAGACTGAATTTCTTGGTTCTGAGGAATCGCAGGAGGAAAGACGAGTCGGTGCGACATCGCTTGATCGAGGGGTGCTTGGCAATCCATTCGCGAAATTGCTCGATCGATCGTTCCCTCGTCGCGTCGTCCTCTCGCAATTCGGCTCTCGCCGTCGCTCTCGCCTCCTCGCTCAGCCCGCCGCCTGCTGCCGCCTCGGTACCCATCGCGCGATCCTCCGAGGGTGGGGAGGGAGGGGGGGCGGCACCAAACCGAGTCTGTACAGAGTCCGAGACTTTAGAAAGTTTGCCGACGGAAAGAATCGCTCGTTCTCTCGCTCGCGCTCGCTCTTGTTCCGTTATAACTGGCGTAGATGTATATTCGCGCGATCGCGCTTCCCTCGACGAAAAATTGAGAAAAAAACCGCCGTTCGCGGCCGAGTATCGGTAAGACGCGATAAAATCGGCCTTATTTTTCGCGCTCCTCTGCAATTAGCCACACGTGGCCGCACACGTCATTTTTACGTGCGCGTACGCACACCCGAGGCGGCCTCTCGTCAAGCGCTACGATCGCGCAGAGTGTTCGCGTGCCGATTGCGGAGAAAGCGAAAATCGTATCGCGCGTAGGCGCGAGACAACTCTGCGAAGACGCTCTCTTCATCCCGACGAGCCGGCCGCGCGAGTGTACGAATGCAAAAGCCTTTTGAAAACAAGATTTAAAAAAAGTGCTTTCCACTGCGTCCCATAAGTTATTTCGAGAGTTTCGCGCTGAGGGATGACGACAGCGCGTACATACGAATTCAAAAGCGATTGTAAAAAAAGTACTTTTCCGCTGCGTTCCAATAAAAGCTTCGACCCTCAAGAGTTTCGCCGCGAAAAATCGCGACCGCGCGAGTACACGAATTCAAAAGCGTTATGAGATTGAGCGAGTAAAGAAGAAGAAAAAAAAAGCGTTTTTCGCTGCGTTCCAAAAGTTTAAAGCCTCGAGAGTTTTGCCGCGACGAAACGCAACGACGAGCGACCGACCGAGGACACGTTTCGCCGCGACGCGTGCCACTTTCGCTTTTCCAACTTTGGTGGCGATCGGGCCAACTGGCGTTCGCCGTGAAAAACGAATTCAGCGCCGCGTTTAACGGACCAACCGGCAGCTAATTCGCGAATTTATACGCGCGTAGAGAAAAATCCAAAACTCACCCGGTTACTGCGTTAACAGTCGAGAAGATCCGTATTTGCTTTAAAGCGCTAAGTAACGCGCGCCACATCCACAACGGCGGTGCTTCTCTGCGCGTACTCGCGAACTCAATTGTGGCGTCGCGGTGCGCGCTCGCTTCTCGTCTTATTCCCACTCGAATGCTAACGGGCGTCCTTTCGTTCCGTGAGCCCCTCCCCCGTCTCACGTCGTTGTTTTCTTCTCGAACGTACTCGCGTTGCGCGCACACGTAGAGCGTTACGTATAGCCTCTCGCCGCGCATTTTCGAGTGAAAGGTTTCACCGCGTTAACGTTACCAACGGATCCTTCCCCCCCCCCCCCCCCCCCACATTGATCAACTTTTTATTCGCTCTCGGCTTCTTTCACCCAAAGGATTGCTGCTCGGCTTCGATTTGCCCAGCGGAAACAATTTCCGGCGCGATATTGCGCAATCGGGTGATCGTTGAAAAATTAGAAAACGAATTCCGGACGACAGCAGGCGGCGAGGGGGGGTGTTCGCCTCTCACGCTTAATTTTGTAACGATGCGCTTCTCGAGATTTTCATAGAAACGAGGTGAGCAGGACGTCGGGCCAACCAACGACTTTCTCCTCGAGCCGTGACCTCAAAATCGAGACGAGAGTCGGGCACGCGCGGAAAGTGTCGACGATACGAGAAGGAAAAAATAATTTATTTCGCCGCGCCAGCGATCTTCGCCGTGCAAATAATGGACAAAAGTTTCGATGCGGTTGCGCGCGCACACACGCGAATTATTATTCATTCGGTATTACGAGTCTATGTACATAATTACGAGAAGCGATACGTCGGATCGCGCCACAACGTCGCGCCGATTATTCGCAGAGGATATCCTTTCTTCACGTGCCATTCGTTTCGATCTGTCATTGAGGTGTATCACAGCGCGCGTGCAACGGATCCGGAAAAATTCTCTTGCAATGGCCAAAGATAACACACACAGATTCAAACACACACGCACACACAGACACACAAACATATTTGACAATCCGGAATGTAAGGTGGAGCAGGCGCGTCGAGCGCGGAGAGAGGGGCTATGTACAAATTGATTTGGCCTCGCGTTTGCGCGCATGCGCACGTCATCATCTGAGAATGACGTTGTCGAAGGTGAGATGATCCCTGCCGTCCCGATGAGGGCCGCCGCCGGCCGTCTTTTTGAACGGGTTCCAGGGTATACGACTCCGGGAGACGTGAGCCGTCGCAACGACCGAGCCCGCAGGACTCGGCTGACCCGACGAGACACCCGACGAACTACTCGCCGAGACGCTACCCTTGTCGCGATTGATCGTCTCGATCGGTTTCTAAAAAAAAAAAAAAAAAAAAAAACAAACCAAAATGTGTGCTATCGTAGCGCGGGAGAGGAAACCGCGGCGCTGAAGAACGTCCGTCATACGTACGCGTTCTATAGTACCTTCAAATAATTCCTGTCCATCGGAGTTACGAGCTTGAGACTTATGGAATCACCCGACTGTTTGATCAAGCGGACGACTTGCTCGTGGGATGCCCACTTGACGTCACGGTCACCGATGCTCACGATGAAATCGCCTTCCTTCGTTCCGCCAAGCTGCGAATAACAAGCGTTGTTATTAGGGCCGAAATTGGGGGGCGGAGGGGGAGCACATTTTACGCGACATTTGCCGATGGATGTTATGCGACACATAGTGCAAAAAATATTACTTCGGACATCTGACAAAGAAAAGTTGTACACCTTTTTCAAATAAAATGTCAAAGTGTATTTCTGCAGAAAATAATTAATAACTTCTCCGCACTACGTCAAATCAATTTTTTAATTATTTTTGTGCCTGAAAACTGCCATTTCGCTTAAAAAGCAGCTTTCAACAAATTTTGACGAAATATTTCGAGACCTAAGGAAGGTGTGCTCAAAAACACAATTTAAAAAAATTCACGTAGTATGGACAGGTCCGATTTTGTTCGCCAGCTCGTCAATTTATAGAGCATTATAATTTTTTAAATGCCACATGGGTTGAGCCAACCAGTAGTTTCACAAAATTTAGCGGTGTATCCGGAAGAAATGAGTATTTGTTTACTCATATTGTTTTCTACAACTGGCGGAAAAAGAGCCTACGAGAGTTTTAGTACTTAGCGCCAGACGTTTACACAGTGGCCATTATATGCTATTTATCGAAAAATAGTATAAGTGAGAAATCCTTTTAAATTGCCAAGTTCAACTCGCGTCAAGTTTCTAGTATATAATTACACCATATTGCTCCATAAAGTAAAAAAGAAAAAAACGAATTTGTCCACATGAAAAATAATGGAAACACATAACAACTGTAATCGAATTTAGCCTATGAATCGTCTCCTTCCTCAACGTCAAAAAGCACGTGTCGTTGGAAAGGACCTCGTTTTTTATCGAAATAAATTGTTTAACGACAATTTGAAAAAAAAAAACGATGTAATTTTGTTAGAAAAAATAATGAGGGGCTTCCTTTCAACTCGGCTCTGCTTGTTACGGTAATAATCACGGGTGCGCGGTGAAAAGCCGCCGGGCGCTCGGACTCACATCGGCAAGAGAATTGTGATCGACGGCGGCGATTATGACCGGCGCATCGCCGCGCACGCTGAATCCGAAGCCCTCGCCACCGGGCCCGCGCTGCAATTGAATCGAACGGGGCGCCGTCCAGTGCCTCTTAGCCGAGAATATCGCGACGGGACCGAGAGATCGGAAGAGATCGTCGACACCGTGCTGACCAAAGTCCGGATGTGTGGGACTCGGTTGAAACTTGCTCGAGGCTACGCACACGGAAGTGCAACCAAAATATTACTCTCGATTCGAAGCTTGCAATAGGCCCACGGTGATAATTACCGAGGATGCGGGGAGGATCGAGAAGTTCGGGAAAGTAATCGTCCCGGTGATCGTGACCGATCGCCTCGTACTCGTCGAGTGTCGCGTCGCGACGTCTCTCGAGGACTCTCCCAAGTGCCTCTTTGCCCTTGAGCTCTCGGCACATTCGCCTCAGTCGCTGGCTCTCCTCGTGCAGCACAAGGGCCTCCCTCAGATGAGCCTTGCCCAAGAGTCGTCTCTCGTCGTCGTCCCGCGGTACCGTGAAATCGACTCGAGTCTTCCCGTCCGTCTCTTGAACGCGCTCGAGCGTAACTTTCGTCTCGTCCCGAAAATCGGCCAATTTACGTCCGAGCAGGGCGGCCGCGCAGTGACCGTGGGCGAGAGCGAGGTGATGCTCACGCTTGACCAGGATCAACGATATCCACGATTCGGGCACGTAATCGCGCACGAGGTGACGCGTCATGGAGACGTGCGCCTCGTTGTACACGGAGGCCACCTGGGCGGCCTCCCTCGCCAGCTCCAACGAGACGTCCGCGTCTCTCGCGGCCTCGCGAGACTCCAGCTCCAGTTTCTCGAAGAGGCACTCTCTCGCTTGAGCCTGAAATCGATGATACCGGGTATGTAGGAAGATCTGCAAGGAGGATCGATTCGCGGGCTCGCCCAGGCTCGTTGTTCTTACCAGCATGAGCTGCACGAGGGTGTCGAGCATCTCCGGACCGAGATCCATGCTCGGTGCGTTCGTGAAATTCTCATGGATGTATCGAAAGGTACCGGCCGCCCGTAGGAACGCGTCGACCGCCTCGTCGAGACCCCGGGCGCTTCGCCGATCCTGTTTTGCGCCCAGTTGCGTGTAGAGGGCCCCGGCGTTGAACAGAATCGAGGCCTTCTCGAATGCGACGGTTCTCTGACAGCTCGGCACCCCGGTCAACGAGTCGAACCACTCGAAATAAATGCCGAGACTGCGATCGGGCGGAAAGAAGCGTCTCTCGATGAAGTAGAGCTGATTGTAGTAGCGCAACAGGAGCCCGATCCCCGCCGCGTCTCGCGTCGGCGTTCTCGTCGCCTGTGCGAGTATATTTGTTCATTTATTTTCACTACGGTGTTCAATGTTTCAGCCAGTCTCGCCGGTTCTCTTGGGCACACTTACCTGTCTCGTTTCCATCAGATCGGCAATGGCCTCCTCGTACTTCTCCCCATCCTCGCTGTAGTGCTCGAGTATAAAGTCCTGAAATCGAAGAGAAGCGATAACAAACAAATAAAGTTATCAAGCCGGCCTACACGAACGAGTTGCCGTGACGACGGCCGAGCGAGGCAGCGACGTTTGATCGATCACCGGCGAAGCCGCACGGGCCGCGCTCGCGCGACAAAAATGGTCACGATAACGCTGGATCTTTTGAGAAAACGAGCCGAGCACAACGAGGGTGAAATTTCGACCCTCGAGGAGATCGCCCTCCATCAGGAGAACATCGACAAGATCGAGACGTTGAACGGGGCGTGTCGGGAGCTCAAGATTCTCCTTATGCAGAATAACCTCATCGGGAGAATCGAGAATCTCAACATGCTCAAACGTTTGGAGTATCTCAACCTGGCGCTCAACAACATCAAGGTCATTGAGAATCTCGAGGGTCTCGAGAGCCTGAGGAAGCTCGATCTGACGATAAACTTCATCGCCGACGCGCGGGACGTCCAACGTTTGAGGTAAGCGACACACGGGCCCGAGAGCCCCGACGATTTTTCACACTCGCGCGTGGGCCCCGTAGACGAAACGAGAATCTGGAAATTCTCTACCTGACCGGAAATCCTTGCACCGACTGGGACGGCTATCGGGAATACGTGGTGGCCACGCTGCCCGGCTTGAAGGAGCTCGACTCGACCGAGATCGAGCGATCGGAGAGAATTTTGGCAGTTCAGAATTACGCGAGGGCGAGGGACGACGTTGCGAGAGGCTGCCGCGAGTACACCGAGAGGATGTTGTCGCGTCCGAGAAAAGTGGCACGAGTGTCCGTCGAAAATGAGGTAACGACCACGAGTCGGCGAGAGCAAAGCGCAACGAGGGGAAGAAGAAGAAGAGAAAAAAAAGGCCGACTATTGATTTCAGGACGAGGACGAGCGAGTATCCAAGTTCTGGAATTCGAAGGGTCTTCACACGCCCGAGGAGAGAATCGCCATAGCGGAGATGAGCAAAAGAGGCGAGAGGAAGCGAGAGCAAAGAAGCTCGGGAGAGACGAGAGCTCCGCCGAGGCTCTTTAGTCCCGGTGGCACGCCGTACAACGTCAATAGAGCCAAAGTTTCGTTCAGGCTCGACGACGAGACCGATCCCGAGAACGTTCTTCTGGAGATTCGTCTGCGAAGATACACGGACCCTTCGCACGTGGAGGCCGAGGTAGGCCCGACGTACGCTAGGCTCACGATAAAGGGCAAACTGCTGCAGGTACGACTGCCCTGCGAGGTGTCGGTCGCCGGAAGCGTGGCTGAGAGGAACGCGACGACGGGCGTTCTCGCTATAAGAATGCCCCGTCTCGAGCCGTTGCCGCTCATTCGCCAGCCGTCGATCCCTCCGAAGCCAGAGACGAAGGAAACGTTTGCCTCGCAGCTGAGACGACGGCAACTACTCGAGATCGGCCCGACCAGAGAGGAGCTGGACTTCTCCGGGACATACGGAGGACAGGGCGCAGCGAGGAGAGGCGACTCGCAGGATTTCGTCGACGACCCCCTCGTCCCACCCCTCGAATAACGCACAACCTGCTGACCTTGAACGGATCTCGGAAGTCGATGTCTTTGGTCTCCTTCAGTCCGAGCGGTATCATCGGCATCGCGGGATCCTCTCTGCAAAATGTGAGAAGTGAGCGTTACACTCGAGTTTACTCGCGCGAGCGGAAATATAACACGCACCCCCCCCCCCCCGCCCGTGAAAATATACGCGAGAACGCGTCGAGAGTCCCGTTTCGCGAAAGAATTATCCCGAACGCTCGTAAACTCGGCGCCTTATGTACGCGCGGTATAAATTGATAAATAAATCAGCTATATGCGCGTAACGGTGAGCGCTTCTGCCTGAGAGAAAAGTACTTCGATCGAAGAGAGCGCCAGGGCGCTGCACTCACCCGTCGACATTTTGGTAAAGCTCGACCGAGCTGTTGAGCTCGGCCAGTTGTTCCTTCAGGAGCTGGAGATTCGAATTTACGAAGCTAAGCTCGAGGGCGACCGTCTCCCTCAACTTCCGGTTCGTCGTTGCCCTGTTCTCCCCAACAAAGAGACCAATTATTCGTCGCTATCGCGTACGTCTGGCGTTTAAGCTCGCATCGTCGAAAGGCTACGAAAAATTTTGTTTTATTTTTTCGTTTCGATAATTTTCCATCTCAAATTTAAGCTACGAAAATCACGCAAACACGTTCGAGGCTTCTCATTAAGGGATTTACGACAAATCTGCAAAATATAATATCGGATAATACGGAAAATCATAGATGAAGAAGAACTTTCGTTGCATTCGAACGATGCAAGCTCAATATTCCTGCGTACGTTGCGTACGGAGTGTGTATACGCGACTCACTTGAATAGATTTTCCGCGCCGGCGCGCAGTCTTAGCTCTTTGTTGATCTCCTGATTGAGCTTGCTCCTCTTGTTTTGCAATTTTCCACGGCACGTCGCCACTCTGGGATCCGAGCCCTGCAACGAGAAAGACGAGGTAAATTGCTGCGCGTATCAGAGGAGCCCGGATTTTACCGCGAGTTCGGAAGATCGGTATGTAAAAAAAAAAAAAAAAATGCCGATTTTCGGGCGATTTGTTTTTCATCGGTGTCGCACAGGCGGCGCGTAACGAGCGTGATTCGTGTCGCCGTATCGGTGAAAGTGAGCGCGGCGTGATCGTTGAAGCGTGGCCGAACGAGTTGGTTCGACGACCCAGCTACGTTTTTTACCGTTGACCGTAAATGTATATACATTTTTTTGTTCTCCTTCTTTTCCATTCTGTTAGCGCAGCATCGTCGTACATACTGTGCCTTACCCCGATACGTCTTCTCGAGCGCGTATCCAGGATTTCGTTTTTCTCCGAGATTCGGCGCCTCGATATGTCGTACCCGATCGGCCGATCGCCCGCGAGCAACTCGATCGAGTCGCGATCCTCGTCGTTCGATACAGGCGACGACTGCTGATGTACCCACTTCAACATTTCATCCGAGCGAGCGGTTGGGGGGGATGGCTATCGCGATTCGTCCGTACGGTACACGGAGAGTTTCGAAGCTTCCTCGTTATTCCGGTTCGCTCGTCACGCGGATCGCATCTCGTTCCTGCCGATTTATCCCTTCCCTTTGTTTTCTTTTTCAATCGTGTGTGTGCGTTTATTTGTTTGTCGCCGAGCGAGAGAGCGAGAGAGAGCGCGGACGTTCGAACCGACGGCGACTGGGCCACATCGGCGACTGAGGTTTACTCGGTCGCCGATGCCGGAACTCTGTCTCTCTTTCTCTCTCTCTCTCTCTCTCTCCGTCTTTCGTGGTCCGGCAGGCTCGCGGAAGCCAGCGAGGAGCGGAGGGCGAGTCCCGCCCCCCCCCCCGTGCCACACGCGCACCCGGTGAAAGGAGTCGCGAGAGGAAACGGCGGACAACGCTTGTCGCGCAACCTTCGTCAGATTTTCCGGGCTCGGGGATATATATTTCTCGGTATAGAGGCGGTTTACTCGGATTCGCGATCGAGCGCGGATACGTACGCGGCGGAGCGCGAAAGAGCCTCGAGTTCAGTCCCCCCGCCAAGCTCGGTTTCTAACGGTATCGCCGCGTCCTTCTCTCGCAACAGCGCGCCTTCGACTTTCCTATTACGTTCGAGTGTAGTGTGATTCCTCGTCCCATCCCTAACCCCACCACCCCCCTCTCTGGCGCGCAGGTCGACCGCAATTTTGAGAATTTTCCAATCATCCGTGTATCGGTAAAACGCGCGCTTTCTCCGAGAGAAAATCTTCTTGCAGCTACGTGCTGCGTACGCGCGAGTGAAACACGAAACGAAAAATAACGGTTTCGTTATCGGCGAAACGCGCGCTGAGCGCCCGTACGGAGAAAAAAGCTTTTTCTCTCGGGCTGCCTGTACGATGCACGACCGCGCGCGAGTTCCTCGACCTTGAATGATCGCGCGGAGAGAGTGAGAGAGAGAGAACGCGAAACGATAGCTCGCCTACCTGTAACTTTATGTCCGGAAGTATGAGCATCGCGGGACTGCGCCCAAATTCAAAGAGAGCCCTCGTCAACCGGAAACGCACTCGCAACTGTTGCGGCCTCGTCGTTTGGATATTAGCGATTTTCGCGCGTGCGCCGCGAGAGTAGCTTGGAAAATCGTGGAACGACTGGCGCGACGGTGTTGCGCGTACTCGCGAGCGGCATCCCGATGCACCGCCGCGAGGGCCCCCTCCGCCGCAAGCTTCTGGGGGGGGGGGGGGGGGAGGCTCGCTCGCGAGGGAGGGAGGAGCAGCGCTGCGGCTGAAAGATAGCCGCGCGAGAAAAGTTTCTGTCCCGAGATAAACTCGGGAAGACGTGCATTTTCGCGACTTTCGCTTCCTTCCTGCTTGTCACCGCGATCATGCCCGCAAATTCTCGAAATACGACTCGTGTTTCGAGCGAATCGCTCGTTATCGCATTGCTATTGTTTTTTTTCTTGCAGGACTCGTCCTTGCGATGGAAAACGTGATCGCGGCAGCAGCGTCTCGCGACCTTGTCCAAAATTTATGTTATTCGGTTCACGACTGCCTGCGCGCGCGATAACTCGCCGAGCTGCCTCACGGTCGAGCACGTATATATGTATATATTTTTTGGTAATAATTCTAAGTAATATTTATAGTTGGGTAATATTAATTCTAAATAATATTTAGAATTACTACTACATAATTTTGAAAATTATTTTGTTTTTTTTTATTCTCAATGATATTCAGTATTAAATAATAACGACACGAAATAATATTTTGAACGTACATTTCGGACATTCAAAATGTTTACTCAAAATTCAAATAACTCTACTTTGGGGTGTCAATCGGCCATTTTTAATTTGCGGCATAGAATATCGAATTAATATTCAGCGAGGTTATTTTTCCATGTTTCGTCCGGAGTAATTCTGTTTTTTCAAACTTTTTTTGTTTCATTTCTCAATTCAATTTCCAATACACACACACACACACACGCACACACATATCGTAATCCCATAAATAATGCGGTTTTTAATAACTTCATTTTTTGAATAACAACGGACAACATTCTTTTTTAATATGAAATATACTATCCTTCGTTCTCTACAATGTTCTTCCATCTACCGGGTAGACTTTCGGGGCCGTGATCCAAAATTCACTGGTCCCTGACGAGAAATGCAATTGAAAAAAAAACGGCATTATTTATGGGATGACCTAATATATGTATACATTACGTCCTCGATTCGATCGCCGGCAAGGTCGACGCGCTCGGCGAGACCGTTGCTCGCGCGCTCGGTTGCTTCCTCATTTTCGCCCCGAACGAGCGTACATTTTTTCCAACGGTAAACCGGAAAAGCCCTCTTCTGTAGAAAGAGAGAGAGAGAGAGAGGGAGAGAGAGAGAGAGAGAGAGAGAGAGAGAGAGAGAGAGAGAGAGAGAGAGAGAGAGAGAGAGGGAGGGGGTGGGAGAGAGAGATGAATGCAAGGAAAAAGCAAACGGTCAAGGACCACTCTTCGTACGAGCTTTTTCGTACGCGATGCTCATGTAATTATATGCGGGACGAGCAATCGGAAGCCACTGGGCCCGATACCTGCTGCGCTTCTGGTTTCGCGCGACATTCACTCTGCCAGCAGCCGTTCCGTTTTCCGTCGCGTTCTTATATTACTGGATGAATTTGCGTCTCGTAAAAATTCAAAGCTGACTAATACGTTGGCGTATAAACGCCGAGAGACTCACCCGTACAAAACGCGGCTGCTTGTAATTGTCCTCATCGAAGATATCACCCGACACGATCGGGACGTCCATCGTATCCTCATTGTCCTCTTGCTCCGTATGTTTTTCTCTTCTTAACGACTTCGCTCATAGTGCGCGCCCCCCGAGAGTCACCCACGAGAAAGGCTTCTCGCAGCCGCCACACAACGTACCTCCTAAATCATTTGCACACGAACGAGCCTCACTACCACGACGCGTATAACCAACGGCTTAAAAAAAAAAAATCACGTGGATCGAAGCGCAGAGACGAGCACGAAAGAAAATGAAAAGCGTAGAAACTCGTGCACGAATCTTGTCGGGAGAAACTTGTCCCGCGTATTACGAGTTTTTTTTTTGTTCGCTTTTAACGAGTAATCGCGTCACCGAACGAACCGTGGCACTCCCTACGCGTTTTTCCTGCTACTGTTTATTAGTCCGGCAACACGACGAATAATAACGAGAATGCGCGACGTCGTGATTCGTGTTCCAACGCACTCGTCTACGAGTTTGTGAACGGCGTCGATGATCACACGCATAAATGGCGATTTCGCGTGAGAATTAAACGTTTATCAGGCTTCGCGCGGAGAAGCAACATGAGCAACGAAGACGACGTTGCATCCTCGCGTGACGCGGGGTGTACGCAGGTACGCGAGCGCTCGTACCGTCCATACCGCCGGGTAGCGCCCCGCCACTGTGGCGCTGCGTATAATCCCGAGTGAAGCGAGTAAACACGTGACCGACACGCAGGTATGCGACGTACTCGTTACGAATGTAACTTCTGTACTCGTTTTTATTGCGGCGTAGGGCTAACTCCTTTTACTCCTTTGTTTTTACTATTCTTTCGTCGCGCGCTACGCTCGACTGGGAAGCGCTTACAGGGAGTTTGAAGATAATGTTCTTTAAAAGTACGCAAACGGCATCAAGCTTTGTACAGGTACGGTCACTTGCACTAGCGGGGACGACAGAATTTCGGGCGCTTTTCCGTAGCGGTCGACGCGAGAAGATTCACACGCTACTCGGCCGGTACATCGGTTTATCTCAACGGAAGAGAATTCTTAGTTGCATGAACTTGACGACCGGATGTTAATTTTTTGTGTGTTGCTTTGAAGCCATGTGTCACACCGACCGAGCAGTCGATGAGTGCGAGAGCGATAACTGATTTGCAGATTCCCAATGTTCTTCGAGACGGCCGATATGTGGGAAAAAAGGAACCAAACACGTTCAGCTCTGTCGAACGACAAACAACGTCTTTCTCTGTGTTGTCTTCCTCCCGGTTGATAACTTACCGACCGCGAGTAATACGGACCCTATCTTACCGACCGTTATCGCGTACCATTTTTTAACCATGGCCTGGTCTATGTGTCACACCGACCGAGCGGCCACGAGAGCGACGGAGACAGCTGATTTTCAGATATCCAGTTTTCTCCTAAACGGTCGATTTTTTGGAAAAAAAAGAAAAGAAACACCTTCCGCTCTGTTGAACGACGAACAACGTCTTTCTCTTCGTTTGCCCGGTATGTGATTCGTCTGAGAGAGAACTTGGCACGAGGATTTTTACCGACCGGACGTGTGACCCATCTCCTTAAGAGGGAATGATACCTTATCGCGGTCGGTATGGTAGAACGATTATAGATTCCCGCGAATCTCTGAAACGGCTCTTCAGATCCCGCCGAAACTTTGCGAAACGACGTCAAATAGATAGATGAATGGCTCTCTTCTTCTCAAATTTTCTGATTTTGAAAAAAAGAATGTAGATTGGCTTATGATAACCCAATCTACATTTTTTTTCTCAAAATTCGGAAAATTTGAGGAGAAGACAGCCGTTCGTCTATCTATTTGACGTCGTTTGGCAAAGTTTCGACGGGATCTGAAGAGCCGTTTCAGAGATTCGTGGGAATCTATAATCGTTCTACCGCACCGACCGCGATAAGGTATCATTCCCTCTTAAGACGGAATGATACCCCATCGCGGTCGGTATGGTAGAACAATTATAGATACCCAACAATCTCTGAAACGGCTCTTCAGATCCCGTCAAAACTTTGCCAAACGACGTCAAATAGATAGACGAACAGCTGTCTACCCCTCAAATTTTCTGAATTTGAGAGAAAAAAAGCGTATATCAGCTGATGATAAGCCAATCTACGTTTTTTTTCTCAAATTCAGAAAATTCGGGGGGTAGACAGCTGTTCGTCTATCTATTTGACGTCGTTTGGCAAAGTTTTGACGGGATCTGAAGAGCCGTTTCAGAGATTGTTGGGTATCTATAATTGTTCTACCATACCGACCGCGATGGGGTACCATTCCCTCTTAATTATGCTCACAATCGGGGTTGGGCAAAATTTAATGGCTAGGGTAACTAAAGATTACCAATTAATTAATTATTAATCACGACTATAACAATTAATTAATTGTGACCGTGAAAACCCAGGATTATCAATGAATTAATTGTTAATTGCTGTAGTCGCAATGAACAATTAATCAAACGTTAATCATCTTCACTTTCCACATTCACATACCAATCAATTTTCAATCTTTTTAATGTATTTGATTAAAAACTAACTATTAAAACTGATTATTGCATGGGGCGCGGAGTGGCGTCAGAACAAATGTCTGAGTTATTGAAATACGTAAATGAGGTTAATTTTTCTTAGAATAATTATAAATGTTGATTGCAATTGTTTTAATTCCAAATAGTAATAAACACAGATTAATCCAAATAAATTAACTGCAACATGCAATTAATAGTGTAATTGCAATTGATGTTAATTGCAATTATTTCTACTTGCCGTTAATTGGCATAATAATAATTGATTAATGCCCCACACTCCTCACGATTGACCTCTGACTATTCGAGACATGACTTCATTTTGAGAGTATAAGTCTTTGGCTAAGAATATTTTTTGGCGTATCGCAATCGTTTTCGAAATATCGAATTAAGAACATTGATTAATCAAAGCTCCCCTAGTGCAAATTTTTCTCCAAATTTTTCATAATTTTTCATATTTCAGTGATATTTGAGATTTTCGGAGAAAAAATCATTTAAAACAGATTCAAGTACTGGTCTATTACCCAAAAACACATTTTGTTTCATATAACCTGAGTGAACGACTGCGGAGATATTCGAAGAAAAGTTAAAGTTGAGGAGAAATGAGATTTTCGTAAAAAAAAGTTATTATTTTTTTTTTCCCGGAAATTTCCCTTTTTCCTATGACCTGAGTGAACGACTGCGGAGATATTCGGAGAAAAGTTATAGATGAAAAAATGAGATTTTCGTGAAAAAAACACTTATTACTTTTTTTTATCCCTCATAATTCTGAGAAATGATGAATTTTCGAAATTTTTGCAAACATTATTTTCCTTAAGGGGTAACACCACTGTAGCGGCCTGCCACGAAGCGTTTTAGACAAATAATACTTGGGGTAATTATTAAGCATGTATTGAAGTATTATATATTGCAAAAAAATGTTATGGGAAAATATTACAAAATGCCGACACTGCGGCAAATTCTTCCGAGGCATGTTGAACTTAAGGTGCTCTGCGGCACGCAGTATAACTTGTGCCAATTTTAATCTGGACAAAATAATTTTTTTTTAATTAAATCTAGATGAGTGTAGCTAGTGGGGGATTTTCGAAATATTGATTTTTGAGTAATTGCCGAGTATTTGACTAAAGATATTGAATTTTTTTTTAAGACAGTTATTTGTTAATAAATATTGTTTAAATTAACTTATTGAAAATCCCCTACGTGGTTCAGTAGCTACACTCATGTAGACTCGATAAAACAAAATTCTTTTTTTTAGATTAAAATTGGCACAGTTATATTGCGTGCCGCAGAGGTTCGACATGCTTCGAAAGAATTACTGCAGTGCCGCCATTATGTAATATTTTCGGATAAAAATGTATAGCAATATACTTAAATATATGCTCAATAAATACCGCAAGTCTTATTTGTTTATTACATTTTCTTCCGCCAAAAAAAATATAAAAAAATACGCTTCCTGTAAGGTCGTTACAGTGGTGTTACCCCTTAAAGTTTTTGTTTTTTGAAATTCGTTGGCCAGAATATTTATAAAAAATGCAGTGATATAAATGCAGATTCTAAAGTACGTTTATTTTTATCGATATTTTTTATTTCATATAATTTCCGAGATTTTCCCGCGATCGTAATTAAAATGAAACATTCGTAAAAATTCGGAGAAATTCGGAGAAACTCGGAGAAACTCGGATGTTTGCGTAAAAATAATTGCCCGCAAAACTCCGAATTCTTCATATTTGATTCGATTCATAGAAAAATTCGAAAAAATTTTCCGGAAAAAATCGGAGTTTTTCGGAAAAAAATTGCACCAGGGCCGTGTATATTTAGATCTCTCATGGCGCGCCACTGCCATTCCTACTTTATCGACATGATCGGATAGCATGCGGATCCCAAAGAAACGATCCCACAGAAACTCTCAAACCCAAACAAACCAGACTAAGCCCAAACATTCGTAAACCAGATTCACAAGATCCAAACAAACGCGACCAAGCCCAACTGAAACCAAACAAACCTAAATAATCTCAAACAAACTCAAGAGATCCCAATTAAACCCAACTGAACTTAAACGAACACGACCAAGCGAAAGGAAACCCTACAAAACCCAAACAACGCAACCAAGCTCAAACCTTCCCAAATAAACCCAAACAAATCCAAACCAATGCAAACAAGCCCAAGCAACCCCGAACGCACCCAAATAAATCCAAATATACCCAGGTAAATGCAAACAATCTCCAAGCAATACCACACAAACGAAAACGGACCCAACCAAGCCCAAAAATAACCAAGCCTCGGCAAGCCCCACAAAACCCAAATAACGACAACCAAGCCCAACTGAACCGAAGCACGTCCGAGCAATCCCAAACAAACGCAACCAAGTCCGAACAAACCCGGCAAAATCCAAAAGACACAATCAAACTTCAGAAAACCGAAACACAAGAAAAACCCACAAAACCCGAGCGACCCAAAGCAAGTTCGCCTTGAATTTGTTTGTGTTAGGTTTGCTCGGGTTATGTGGCGTTCGGTTTGGGTTTGGTTGGGTTTGTTTGGTATCCGATCATGGCGATAAAGTAGGGATAGCGGTAGCGCGCTACGATAGATATCGGTGCACACGCGCATTGATTTATCAATTTTCGAAATTCGATATTACCGAAAATATTTTCATACGCCAAAAAGTCATTCAAGCACCGACTTTTATCATCGAAAACATCTGTGCAACCTTCAGCTAAATCAAAAGTACAGGAACATCCGCACTCGATGGGGAAAAAAAACCCGAAAGAAAAACTCTTCCTCGGCAAGGGCATCGAGTAGGTTACAAAACGAGCCGCAGCGGCGGATAGAGCGCGCCAGCGATTGAACGTTCCGCGAAACAGCGATGGCGCCAGCGACTTCGTCAGTTACAGCGCAGACCTCGTGCTTGTTCGAGAACGTTTGTCAATTTTTCTCGCGTTAGCTCGACGAACGAAACTACGCCGAAAAAAACAAAAAGTCGCGCCCGAGAAAGCAGGACGAAAGCATCTCGAGCGCTCAACGATAAGTTCAAAGCAAAACCAGAGCGGAGAAGAAAATTGCGAAAAATGACGGCGTTTACGATGAGCGGTAGTGGAAGAGGCGCGCCGAGCGGACAGGCCTACAAAGATAAGAGCAAGCCGGCGGATATTCGGAGCAGCAATATCAACGCCGCCAAAGGTAAGCTCGCCTCCTTCTCTCGCCTTTCGTAAAGTCTTCAACCCTCAACTCCGTTCGACTTTGTGCGCGACACGCCTCGTGATCGCCGCCGCAAATATTACCATTTATGGGCACAACCGGAAAGAGTAGCGGGGGCGACTCACGAGCGTCGCGCCGAGAGCGGACACGCGCGCGATGACTTTACTTTTATTTGATTTTTTTTTCTCGTTTTAGCCGTCAGCGATGCGATTCGCACGAGTCTCGGTCCACGCGGAATGGACAAGATGATTCAAGCCGGCAACGGAGAGGTCACCATCACCAACGACGGAGCTACCATTCTCAAAGAGATGAACGTCATTCATCCGGCGGCTAAAATGGTAAAAATTGATAAATCGCGCGATGTCCGGAATATCGTAAGAACTCGTATACTCGCTAGTTGGTGGAGTTGTCCAAAGCCCAGGATACCGAGGCTGGCGATGGAACAACGAGCGTGGTCGTGATCGCGGGAGCTCTGCTGGAGGCTGCGGAGAGACTGCTGCGCAAGGGAATCCATCCGACGTCGATTAGCGACGCGTTTCAGCGAGCGGCGAGCAAAGCCGTAGAGATACTCAGCTGGGGAATGGTAACCCAGGTGGATCTCGCGGACAAACCGTCGCTGGTCAAGGCAGCGGCGACTTCTCTCAATTCCAAGGTGGTGTCGCAGCACTCGAGCCTGCTGGCTCCTTTAGCAGTCGAGGCGGTTCTCAAAATCACAGAGCCTGGTAAGGAGGCTGCGACCGATCTCAAGGATATCAGGGTCATCAAGAAACTCGGGGGTACGGTGGAGGACACTGAGCTCATAGACGGCCTCGTTTTCACCCAAAAGTCTTGCAACGTCAACGGGCCCAAGAGAATCGAGAAAGCCAAGATCGGCCTTATTCAATTTTGCATCTCACCGCCGAAAACCGACGTAAGCCGCTCTTTTTCTAATGAACTTTCTCAGTTGTTTGCTTCTTCTAAAACTTTTCTCCGCAGATGGACCACAATGTGATCGTGTCCGACTATTCGGCCATGGATCGAGTGCTCAAAGAGGAGCGTGCCTACATTCTCAACATCGTCAAGCAGATCAAGAAATCCGGATGCAATGTTCTTCTCGTACAGAAATCGATACTCCGCGACGCGATAAGCGATCTCGCCATTCACTTTCTCGACAAGATCAAAGTAATGGTGATCAAGGATGTCGAGCGCGAGGATATACCCTACGTGTGCAAGACCCTCGGATGTCGCCCGATCGCTTCGCTCGATCACTTTTTGCCGGAGAATCTCGTCAACGCTGAGCTATGCGAGGAGGTGCAGACTGGCAGCTCCAAATTCGTCAAGGTCTCCATCAAACTCCCTCTGCGATTCGTTATTCTTGTCTGTCCACTCGATCGATAACTCTAGCCTGTCTCTTTCAGGTGACCGGAATTCAAAATCCTGGAAGGACCGTAACCGTGCTGGTACGCGGTAGCAACAAACTCGTACTCGAAGAGGCCGAACGTTCCCTCCACGACGCTCTCTGCGTTATTCGCTGTTTGGTAAAGCAGCCGGCTCTGATTGCGGGTGGCGGAGCGCCCGAGATCGAGCTGTCGATCAAACTGGCAGCCCACGCCCAGACACTCACCGGAGTCGACGCCTATTGCGTGAAAGCATTCGCCGACGCTCTTGAGGTCATACCCTCGACCTTGGCCGAGAACGCCGGACTCAATCCGATCGCTACCGTAACCGAGCTCCGCAATCGTCACTCCCGGGGTGAAGCTACCGCTGGTATAAACGTTCGCAAAGGCATGATCACAGACATTATGGAGGAGAACGTCGTTCAGCCTCTCCTTGTCTCGATCAGCGCCATCACCCTTGCCTCGGAGACCGTACGCAGCATACTCAAGATCGACGATATCGTCAATACCATGCAATAATCTCGCCCATTCGTCGTTTGCTCCCCGAGTCCCGTCCAAGGACCCTTTCGTTTGCCGCAACGCTCTTTGTTCCGTTGCTTCGTCTTACAATTTCATAAGGTTCCACAATAAAAAGCGTCCCAAACAACCTGTAGGCTCTCTCTGTCTCTTTCTCGTTTATAAACTGTTCGTTTTATTTTCATAATAAAATATTCTTCTGCCGTACAACAAAATTATTCCCAATAGACGATATAAAACTTATTTTCTCCGGAGTCATCGGACTCGATGAATATACACATTATTGTGCACCGTCGTGTATCGAAACGCACAATTCGAAAGAAGTGTAAAAAGGTACCCAAAATATTTGAAAAGTAAATGCATGAGGGTGAAGTTTGCACAGTTTGAATGCAACGAAAATTCTTTTAAATTTCTTATTTTTTATGATTGTCCAAAATCATATTTTTCACATTAGTTCTAAATCGCTAAATGGAAAGCATTAAAAAAGTTTGCGTGAATTTCGTAGCCCGAATTTGCCAAAGGATATTTGAGCGGGTAAAAATTGTTTTCGTTGGCTTTTCAACTATGCAAACTTTAACATCAAAATGCAGTCTTGGAATGCTAAAAGCTAGTACTTGGAACGGTGGCAAAAAGGATAGGTCGCATCACGAGATACTGCTCCTGCTCTTTAAGTACGGCGGTTCGTCAATTTGATCAACTTAACCGTATCGTGCCTTTTACCAACGCGGATGAATTTGGTGAAAGGTCCACTTGTAATATGTATTGTTGATGTCGCACGGCATCAACGACAACTGGCCCGTCTGAGGATGAAGCGCCATGCACTTTTTGTGCACTCTGTGCAAAAGAGTCTTAGTTTTCTCGTCGTATTGCCAGGGCCCGTAGACCGTCCCGAGACGACAGAAGGCTAGTTTGATTCCTAGGGTGTCCACCTCGATGCAACGCTCCCCTACGCCCAGTTGCCCTTTGGCGTTGAGCCTCATTAGCTGAGTACAAAGAGCATAATTATACTCGTCATTCTTGCTTGATCAAGGTTTTTTCTCACGGTGTATACCTGATTATTGCCCAGACCGTGACATTGGGACGTGGCCATGAGACTCGGTGGGCTGTGGCTCATGGTATCGAGGCAGGTCGAGGTCGCGACGTTTCTCAACTGAACAAAAAAAATACTTAGAACGAGGCGCAACTTTCGACGTTGACGAAGCTTCCGAACGCTGGATGGCCGAAACGTACCTCGCCCCAGTGAATGTTCGGCGGCAGTTCGGGAAATTTGTCGAGCACATCATACGCCACGTTGTCCATGTACCACTGAAAGCTCTTGCAATTATTTTTTTCTTTGAACAACAACTGTTGTGTTATGTCCCCGTGATCGAGGAGGCGCGCGAGAGGCTCCCGGGTGTAGAAAAATTCCTTGTGCTTCTCGTCGAACCACGTCTCGATGACGCGCTTGTAATTCTGCCGAATTAAACGCGATTAACGGGTAAAGCCCCACGAGAATTTTCAAATTGTTAGAAAAGAAAAGGAGGTCAATGTTGATTTGTAAAGAAAATGTATAGTGCTGGCATTGTACATTAAGGGTAAATCGAACATTTCTATTGCTAAATGTTCCAACTATACACGCGATTTTGTTGAAATCATGTTTTTTTTTAACGGAAACGCAACTCACAGTCGAATATGCACCGATTCGCTTGAAATGTCGAACGTACCTTCACAGATACATTCTTCATGAAATTGCCTACGAAATTTGCGATTGGTTATTTACTTTTTTCCTAAATAATTACTCGTGGGATTTGCTGATAAAAATTTAAGTATTCATTCAAATGTGCCCCAACATTTTTTAAAAGGGTGTTTTCGAATTTCCATACGCAGTTCAATAGCTTTTTGCATCTATTTTGAAGTTTTTTTTTGTTCTAGGTTGAAAGTTACAAGAGAAATCTTTCCGATCGCGGAAAGTCGCACGAGAGATACTCTTCGGTCTTGGATTACGACACCGCCATTTTCAATTGAAGAATTACAAAAATATAATCATCTGTACTCTCAAAACTATGGATAATAAAGTTTTCCTATTAAATTTTTTACCGCGTCCATAGTCCTAGTTGAAAAAACATTCAACATATACTTTTTCAGAGCCCGTGTGGATTTAGTCCTTCATTTTCGCTGTGATTAGGGGAATCTCATCGTTCCGCGGATACTCACGATTGTGATGAGAGGTCCCTTCTTTTTCTGGGCCAATTTGCCGAAGTTGTAAGGCATAAATCCACGATAGACGTGGCCAACGTGGGAACAAGGTACCCAGAGAATACTGCCGCCGCACTGCCATATCTTGAAGGACAATTCAAAGTTTTCGCCTCCCCAGACAAGCAGCCCCTCGTCGTATCCGCCCAGTGATAAAAAGTATTTTCGATCAATGGCGAACAAACCTCCGGCGTGAGTGGGCGACCTGTGTATAGAAAATCCGATTAGAGAAGTTTGTCGAGTCGTCGCGAAAAATTCATTTCGTCACCTGTAAGGCATGCTGCTGTACGGTCGAGCCTTGGACTCACGCTTCGGCAATTCGTTCTCCTTGTACAACATCCCCCATTCGAAGATTCCTCGATACAGGCGCCCCTCCTGATAGACGGGTCGATACTCAAAAGTCTCATGATCAACGCCGTCAATCACCGGTACCGTCATGACGGTCCTGAAATTTTTTCCTCATTTGTGACAAAGGCAAAAGAGCGGGTGCGCCGGGAGAGTACCTGTCTAGGTGAATCGGGGCGAGCAACGGCGGCAACCAGTTGACGTTGACTTCGCAGTGAGCGTCCAGGAAGACTACGACCTGACCCCTAGCCTCTCGGGCACCCCGAGATCTCGTTCTTATCAGACCTTGCCTCTCCTCGTTCCTCAGGATCCTCACCTTGCCGCCCCACTTTTCTATGTAGTCGTCCAGTTCCTCCTTCAGATTTTCTAGTGCAAAAGAGAAATAATGGAGGGAAAGCGACTTGCGGAGAGTTTCGAGTATCGACGCTCGAGCGGACCTTTGTCCGAAAAGTCATCCATGAGTAGGACCTCCTCCAAAAATTGCGGAGGAGTTCTATTGAGCACAGAGTGAACGGTCCTGATCAGGACGGACCAGCCCTCGTTGTGAAAGACTATGACGACGCTGGTGCGTGGCAAGACCTCCGGATAATTCCAGTGCTTGCACTCGGCCGGTCTGGTGTCCGGCACAGATCTGTCCAAGGATATCTCGTCCGAACAGACCATGTTCATGCCGTAATCTGATTCGGACTGTTGCATGTCGTTCCGCCTGTCATCCCCGAGAACGTGAGCCTTTCCACCTTCCCCCGGGCCGCTTCGCGCCGCCACGTTCCTCGGCTCAAAGTTGCCCAACTCGCCGTCCGTAAACACGGGCGATTGTTTGCCTCCCTTCAAACTTTCCGACCAATAGTCCTTGAATTTGGACGCTTGCGTCTCGGAGAGGAACGAGACAATCGCGTAAAGTATTAAGAGTACGATGGCCACACGAACGAGCAGGCCTATCCAGCGATTCCGTCTCAACTGGATGATTCCCATGTTGGAGACGTGGACGCACGGCGGCAACGGGGAAGACGCGGCGAACGATAACCTGGACGAGAAACGTCAATCGTGTTTTGTTGGTTATGAACGCGGGTGGGTATTTTTCGCGGGATCGTCGCACGGTCGGATAACAACCAAAGGAAAATTTAATATTCGTATATTTACCGATGTAAATGGACGAGCGCTAGTCCGAATGTTTGAAAGCGTCGCGACGTGTCCTACCATAACAAACCGCGCTGAAATGGCAACGTCAGCGACACGGTCCCCGAGCGAGCGGCCTTCGCGAAAGCGTCGCTCTCGTCCGCCGCTCGCGGCAGCACCCACTTCTCCCATCAACGACCACGCGTTCGGTTTCTAACCTGAAATTTCCAAAAGTCAAAATGGTACGCGACGCACGTTAAACATAATAAACCATGAAGAGTCTATTTGTTTCTTAATGTCTCTCTCGTTCGCAGGGTAAAAATAAGAAAACGAGGAAGGTCGTGATGCAGAGGTTCGCCCAGATGAAGAAGATGATCAGTCCCAGTGATTCGCGAATGTACGCTGTTGGACTGTTCAAAGAAATGGCGTTCAAGTTTGCATCGTTGGAATGCAACGAGAACTCTATTCGATTTTTCATTTCAATTATTATACAAAGTTATATTTCGCTGATCTCTCGCAGATCGCTACGTAATAATTCTAAAGATGTTTGCGTAATTTTCGTAGCTCAAATCGGTGAGAGAAAATGCGTAAGAAAAAAAAATAGTTTTTTTTTGCGTTCCAACGATACCAAAACCCAAACAAACTTTCGCGTCTCTCGAGGAGGCACGATGAATGAAAATGTCCAAATGCGTTGTTTGTGTCACAGAAAGGAGGAAAAGCGAGCGCCACCGAGAAAGAAAAAGCGCGACGACCCGACCGAGCTAAAGGTCAAACACGTACCTCAACAATCCTCCGCTCTCTTCTTCCAATACAACACCCAACTCGGACCGCCTTATCACATTCTCGTAGACACGAATTTTATCAACTTCTCCATAAAGAACAAACTGGATGTGATTGAGAACATGATGGAGTGTCTGTACGCCAAGTGCGTGCCGTACGTAACGGACTGTGTAATGGGCGAGATGGAGAAACTCGGCCAGAAGTACAAAATCGCTCTGAAAATACTGAAGGATCCTCGCTTCGAGAGGTTGCCCTGCATGCACAAGGGGACCTACGCGGACGACTGTCTCGTCGACAGAGTGACGCAGGTAACGAGCTCATCCGGACAAAAGTAAGGCTCTCGTCTGACGCGCTTCTCTTTCAGCACAAGTGTTACATCGTGGCGACCAACGACAAGGACCTGAAGCGAAGGATACGAAAGATTCCAGGTGTGCCCATCATGTACGTCTCCCAGCATCGTTATACCATAGAGAGAATGCCCGACGCTTACGGAGCACCCAAGACGTAATTTTTCGGCGCTCGTTTACGCGTTTACTCAATAAAGAGGTAATTTTGTTAGGCAAACTGAACAAAAACGCATTTTTTTTTGTTGTCTTCGGTATCAGCGAACCAACGGCGCGAGCCTGAAAATTGGGGATGGAAAAAAAAAAAAGTCGATCGGATGAGAATCGTGATTACGATAATAAAGTGGAGCGACGTGAACGCTCGGACACTAGCCCCCATAAATTAGCATAGATTGGTCGTCGGGAGTTGAGCCGAGAATCACAGTTTGAAGAATGTATACGCGAGGGAGATGAAAGGATCGCGCGGTTCCCTCTCTCTCTCTCTCTCTCTCTCTCTCTTGAGATTCTTGTACGCGACGGTGACTCTTGTTCTTCTTCCTCCTCGTCGTTGCTCCTTTCCTCTGGCCCTCTAGCGTCTCTTTTGTACGCGGTCTCGGCCACGCATTATTCCTCGCTCTCTCCGCGCGCGGGCTTAGCGCGGCCATCTTGAATACCTGAACCTCCGCATTGCTCGTTCCTCGAGGGCAAAAGGTATAGAGAATATCTCGACGCTGAGAGAAGCGCGTCTCTCGAAGAGTCGCGCTCGAGTCCGTCGAGGACAGACGCGGAAGGGGGCGAACGACCGAGAGGCTCGTCGGAGCCAGCGCGAGGAGGAGAGGGTGAGAGCCAGGAGCGAGAGAAAAACGGGAGAGCGAGAGGGAGCACGGGTAGGACGATGAAACGGAGAGAGACAACCGCCTCGAAGAATGCTCTCTCCAGCGATTTCCGCGCGCGGGGCAGAGGCGCGAGAGGGACTCACCGGTTTTCTCCCGAGCCAGTCGAGTCGGGTCCCTCATCGGGCAAACACCGCGTACGACCGTAGTTTTATTCTTCGACCCATCACAGTCGAAAAAAACGTACCCTGGACCCGTTGCTCTTTTTTCGTACACGCGCTTGAGTTTGTTCGCATTGTTTTTTTTTTTTCGAGTAAGGTGCTATTTTCGTGCCGAACGTTTAGTGTAGTTGAGATCGGCACAACAGCCCTCCTTCCACCTGTGTGTGTCTCTCTCTCTCTCTCGCACTCTCTCATCTCCGAGGCCGTTTTTGGGATTGTCTTTCGGCGAGGGAAAGACCGAGGCTCTGATTCCCCGATCGCTCGGAATATATATCTACGTACAAGAGCGAGCCTAGTCTCTCTTGTAGCGCAACACGCAATCGGACACACGCACGCGTTGACTCGCTCTCGAGTGACGTGGTGGTACCGGACGCGCGATGCTGCTCGGGTCGCTGAATAAACGAGGCAATCGTTCGTAACGACGGCTGTCAAAGGAGCATTGTTTTTGTTTTCTCCTTTTTATTATTTGTCCCTCGCCGACAATAATTATTGGCTGAGTGAAAAAGAAATATGGCGCGGTTGACGGGACGCGACGCAAGTGACAACGCCTCGTGCGTAAAACTCCAAGGATGAGAGTGGTGGATGATCATGACGAACAAGTGCGACAGGTAGTGGTGCGCGGTGGTGCGGGGTGGTGCAGTGGTGGTGGTGGTGGTGGTGGTGGCGGTGGTGGTGGCCGCGGCGGTGGTGGTGGTGGTGGTGGTGGTGGCTGTGCGCGGTGGATGCGATAGATCGGTGTCGTGCCGCGAGGCAGCGTCCGTCGATACCGATTTCGGCGATAACGAGGGAGAGAGGGAGATATGGCGTTGAACGGTAAATTGCTGTTGTTCCTGATAGTTTTGGGTGGGAGCTTCGGAAACGCGAAAGATTCGTCAATGGAGTACGGGAGCAGGAGTAGGAAGAAGCAGGAGCAGAGCGAGGCGGAGACAGCGGGCCTGGCGATGCAGAGCAGAGCGGTCGATACTCGTGCAAGATTCGAAGTGCGGGAGGGCGAACCCGAGGGCACTCTCGTCGGGGCGATACCGGTCAAGCCGGAATTTACTTACAGATTCAACGAGCCACCCCGCGAATTCAATCTCGATCCAAATACCGGGACGATTATGACCGCGAGGGTGTTGGATCGGGAATCGTTGCGGGCCGACAAATTCGATCTGGTCGTGCTCTCGAGTCAGCCGACCTATCCGATCGAGGTTAGAATCAACGTTCTCGACGTGAACGACAACGATCCCGAATTCCCCGAGTCCAGTATAGCCGTTAGTTTCTCGGAATCGGCATCCGCGGGCACCAAGTTGTTGCTGGACGCGGCTACCGATCGGGACACTCCGGAGAACGGGGTTACGGATGATTACTCGATCGTCGAGGGCAACGAGGATGGCAAATTTCGTCTCGAGGTTACCTCCAATCCGAGCGGCGAGGCTTCCTATCTCCGCCTCGAGACAATCGGCAAACTCGATCGAGAAGAGACAGAATTTTATTCGTTGAACGTTTGCGCGAGAGATCGGGGCGTACCGGCGAGACTCGGTTATCTATTGGTTAACGTAACGGTACTCGACGTCAACGACAATCCGCCGATTTTTCAACAAAGCGATTACACGGTAGCGTTGAACGAGAGCGCGCCGATAGGTACGAGCGTGTTGACCGTTCGCGCCACCGACGACGACACCGACGACAATTCACGGCTGACGTATTATTTGCCCGAGGACGAGACGCAATTCACGATAGACCCGGAGAGCGGAACTCTGTCGATCGCCGCGGAGAGGCTCGAGTGCCCGCAACAGAACTGCGCGAGGCCCGCTGTCGCGGCGGGAAACGGCGGATGCCCCAAGAGCTGCGTCATAACGGTATTCGCCCGTGATCACGGTTCGCCGAGGCAGGACGGACGCACCTACGTTACGGTCAATCTTCTCGACGCCAATGATCACGATCCCGAGATAAAGTTCAATTATTTTCCGCAAATGGTGGGTTTCGCGAGCGTCGACGAGAACGCGGCGAAGGACTCGATCGTTGCGGCGGTCGCGGTGATCGACAACGACGAGGGCCTCAACGGCGAGACGAGGGTCGAGATACGCTCGGGAAACGAGCTCGGACACTTCAGGCTCGACAACACACAGAGCTTCGACATCGTCAAGGTTAACGGGCGGCTCGATCGCGAGGAAATACCGATTTACAATTTGACGATCGTCGCAACGGACAAGGGCACACCGGCGAGATCGGCAACGGCTTATCTCGTGATACGCGTAAACGACGTGAACGATCACGAGCCCGTGTTCGAGCAGAGCGAGTACAGCTCGGTGCTGTCGGAACTCTCGCCGATCGGTAGCTTCGTTGCGGGTATATCGGCGACCGACGCCGATTCCGGTCTCAACGCTCGGATATATTACGAGTTCGATTCGGGCAACGACGAAGGATGGTTCGCGATAGATCAGGACACCGGCCTCGTAACTACCGTGGCCGTTCTCGATCGGGAGATTCGCGGAAGCGTCGAGTTACGGGTGACCGCCCGTGACGGCGGTCCGAATCCCAAGTACGCCTCGACCAATCTACGAGTGACGGTACTCGACGAGAACGACGAGGCGCCGAAATTTTTCAATCCCAATCTCACCGTAACGCTCTCGGAGGGCACACCGGCGCGTAGCCTCGTAGCCGTGCTGACCGCCCTCGACGACGATCAGGGCACCAACGGCAGCGTCGCTTACGCTCTTCATCCGAGCGTAAATCGCGACTACGGAAAAACATTCGCCCTCGACGCGCTCACAGGACAATTGACGACCGTCCGAAGTCTCGATCGCGAGACGATCGCCCGATACACGATCCTCGTCGTGGCCAAGGATCAAGGTAGCCCACCGCTCTCCTCGACGGCGACCGTTCATCTCGTCCTCGAGGACGTCAACGACAACGCACCGGTCTTCTATCCGACGACGTATCTCGCGACGGTGGCGGCCGACGCGACGATCGGTAGCTCGATCGGTAGGCTCGTCGCGAGCGATCCCGACGAAGGCGAGAACGCGCGTCTCGCCTACAGCCTCGAAACGGGCGGCGAAGAGATATTCGAGGTGGACGAGACGAGCGGCGAACTTCGGCTGGCCAAAGAGGCACGTCGAATCGCCCCGAAGACCGTTTACGAATTGAGCGTCTCGGTGCGGGACACCGCTGATCGAACGGCTCCCCGTAACGCCGTGGTGCGGATATTGCGCGCGGACGATCTCGAGAGTTTGGAATTTCAAGCTAGCCAAGGTTACGAGTTTCGCGTGAGCGAGGATCACGGGGAATGCCGCGAGGCGACGGCGACGGCGGCGACGGCGGCGACGGCACCAGCGGGCCGATCGAGACGAGAACGATCAGTCGGCAGTGTGCGAATCGCCGAACGATATCGCACCGCCGACCTCGTCGCCTACTCCATAGTTCTGGGTGATGCCCGAGGCGATTTTAAGATCGACGAGACGACGGGCGATATTCGCACGACCGGTTGCCTCGATCGCGAAAAATCGGCACGCTACGAGCTCACGATAAAGGCGCGAGCGGGCCTCGCCCACGGCTCGACGAGCGTCAACGTCACCGTTCTCGACGTCAACGACAATCCCCCGAGATTTCCCAGCGGCGATAACGACGAGGTCCGACTGCCCGAGAACGCCGCGGTCGGCCAACAGGTTTGTCTCGCGCGCGCCAAAGATCGCGACGTAGGCCCGAACGCACGGATAACGTATTCGCTCGTACGAAATCCCTTCGGGCAATTTCGCATCGCCGAGAATACGGGAATAATATATCTGGAGAAACGACTGAGCGACGAGTCAACGCCGCCCGGCAGTGTGCTGGACGTCGAAGTTGCGGCGATCGATTCGGGCGAGGAACCGTTGACCGCCCGACACCTCGTACGAGTCACGATCGAGGACGTCAACGATCGAACGCCCGCTTTCAAATTGGCCACTTACGAGATCTCCCTCGCCGAGTCGACACCCGTAAACGAGCGTTTCTTCGCTCTCCGGGCTACCGACGATGATATCGGCCCCAACGGCCGCGTCCTGTACGCCATTACCGACGGAAACGCGGAAAATCGCTTCGGTGTATTTCCGGACGGTCGTTTATACGTTAAACGGCCCCTCGATCGCGAGGACAGAGACTATTATGCTCTCGAGGTGACGGCCCGAGATCTCGGCGTACCCAGCCGTAGCTCCGTCGTTCCGGTTATTGTCCGTCTACTCGACGTAAACGACAACGCTCCCCAATTCGCCAACTCGAGTTTCACCTTTCACCTTCGGGAGAACGAGCCGCCCGACACTTTCGTCGGCAAATTGTTGGCCAACGATCGTGACGCGGGACGCAACGCCGAGCTCGTATTCTCCCTTTCGGCGCCCCAGCAGCAGTCGCCGCCCGATTTTACGGTCGATCCGCGTAACGGTTTCGTCAAATCGACGCGTCTCTTCGACCGCGAGGAACTCGTCGCTAAGACCGGAAGCGCGAGTGTCCATCTCGAGGCAAGCGTGACCGACAACGGCGAAGAAAATCGACTGCGGGACAAGGTAAAAATAACGATCCGGATTAGCGACGTGAACGACAACGCGCCCAAGTTTCAGCGTACGCCCTACAGAGCGGAAGTGAGCGAGGCGACTCCACCGGGCACGCAACTCCTGAGGGTCTACACGAGCGACGCGGACGAGGGTCTCAACGGCGACGTATATTACTCGCTCGAGCAGCAAGACGAGGAGGAGGATGACGACGACGACGACGACGAGGAGGAGGAGGAGGAGGAGGAGGAGGGGAGCAGCGCGCCCGGCCGATTCGCCATAGACGAAGCCACCGGGCAAATAAGTCTGATCGGCCGTCTCGATCGCGAGAGCGTCGAGCGATACACCCTGAGGGTCGTAGCCCGTGACGCCGGCCTCGAGACCCGTCTCTCCTCGAGCGCCCTCGTCGAGATCGTCGTTCTCGACGAGAACGATAATCCGCCGATCTTCGTGAAAAACGCCGCCGGCGGCGGCCCGTCCAGCGCCGAGCAGCGAATAAGCGTCCTCGAGACTACTCCCGTGAACGCCCAATTGGTAAAATTTCGTGCGACTGATGCCGATCTTGGGGCAAACGGCGAGCTCGCCTACGCCATCACAGCGGGAAATCGGCGGGATACGTTTCGCATCGATCCTCTGAGCGGTGTCGTTCACCTTCGAAAGTCCCTCGACTACGAGGACGTCGAGTCGTACACGCTCAATGTAACCTGCAGCGACGGCGGCCACCCGAAGCTTACGGCGATCGCGAGACTGACGATCGACGTTATCGACGCTAACGATAATCCGCCCGCTTTCCCCAATACCGCCATAGTGCGACAGATACGCGAGGGCATAGCGGTACACTCGCCGGTCCACACGGTTACGGCCGAAGACCCGGACTCGGGCGATAACGGGGCCGTCACCTACTCGATCGCCAGCCAAGATCCCGATGATCAGACCCGCCGATTCGGCATCGATCCTTCGACCGGCGTTGTCTACACGCTACGACCAATCGATCGCGAACAAATCGACACGTTCAAGCTCGTCGTCGTGGCGACCGATCGGGCCGAGCCACCGTCCGCGAGACTCTCCGCCGAGAAGGTCGTAGTCGTCATCGTTGACGATCTCAACGACAACGCGCCGATCTTCGCGAGCATGTCCGCCGCCGTTTTACCGAGCCGGCCATTTCTCGAGGCTCGGCTAGGCCGTGAAATCCCCGTCGCCCGATTGCTCGCACGGGACCTCGACTCGAGCACAAACGGCCTCGTCACCTACGAACTTCTTCGCTCCCCCGGCCTCAATTACTCGGACATGTTTCGCGTACACCGCAGCACCGGAATCGTCACGATGAGACTGCCGAGGAACGGCGGAGGTACCCTCGAGCGCATTCGGCGATATCAGATAGGCGCCAGGGCGACCGACGAGGCTGTCCAAGCGGAGAGAAGATCCTCCGAGACCTACCTGACGCTCGTCGTACCCGGTGACGAGGATCCACCCGCCTGGGAGGCCGCCGTCTTCGAGGGCAGCGTCTACGAGAACGAGGCCCCGGGTACGAGCGTTACGAGAGTCGTCGCGCGAGCCTCGACAAGTGGATCATCGGCAACGAGGCGTGGACGCTCCCTCGATAACACCCGTGCGATTATTGAGTACTACGTGACGAACGTTACCGCAGCCGGCACTGGACGACCCCTCGAACGGCTCTTCGACGTCGACGCGAGGAGCGGCGTACTCGCGACCGCCGTGCCACTCGATCGGGAGTCCGGCGTCGAGTGGTACGAGGTCGAGATTTACGCGGTTACCCTCGGTACCGAAAAATCCAGCACCTCCGCGACCAAGGTGAGCTTTCGTGAGGTCTTGTATGCCTAGAGCTTGACCAACAAACCCAGCGCCACGAGCGAGCGAGCGAGAGAGAAAGAGAAAAAAGCCACCTTTTCCTTCGGACCAACAAATTTATGACGGATGTTGAATTCGTCTTTTTTTTTTTCTTCTGCATGCTAAATAATATTTGATATATTCGTCTCTCTCGTCCGATGTTTGATCGAGTCCTCGTTTCGTTTACCATATTCGCGATCGCCCCAGCGACTAATTTATATCCGATAAAAATATCCAAACGATAGATTCCTCGACGATAAATATCAGCGAGTTTTTTAGGCTCGTTATAAAATCTTGCTCGCGAGAAGAACGGGGAACGCTCCGACTGCTTGTACGAGGCGGATTTTTTGTTGATATCTAAAAAAAAACAACGGTCCCGCGTTTATTACCCAAATCAGTCGTACGCCTGAATCGTGCTCCTTGAAGACTTTTATTGTTATTTCCAATGCCTCTAATCGCGAACAACGACAATGATTAATGTCATTGATCAGTTTTAACAAATTCTTCACACACGCACACTTTTATCCACGACTCAACAAAATTTCGAACAGGTACGATTCAGGAATATCATTCCTCAATCGTATCAGGCTTGAATCGTGCTCGTGACAAGAGACTATATAGTTGACAGTACGTTGACGACGGTCCGGAATTTTCTCGTACGTAATTTATCGCCTGCTAACCCCAAACAAAACAAAGCGTACAATTATTCTTAAATCGTATCGCTGCGGTCACGGAACGATCCTTCGCAGGTCCTTAAAACGGCCGACCTGGCTCATTCCAATCTTGTCGCACATTCGAATTATCCAATGTCCCAATGGACAACGTTTATGCCCTCGCACTGAGTTTAGTCTACCCGAAATAACCGGACGCGCTTATTACCGGTACGAATCGACCTCTCGTAGCTCTCGTGATGGTAAAGAAGTTGCCTAATAAAAAACGATTTTTCCCTACGTCGCTCGCTCAAGGATTCAACGGTGAAGCACTCAATGCACCATACACAGAGAGAAATGTTATAGTAACTTCAACCATATTTCAACCATATATTACCCTGAGGGGACAATAATATTTTATAGTCATGGTCAGTGCTGAAAATATAGTACTGCTTATGATATTTTAACAGCTGTGTTAACTATGCTCATATGTTAACCGTAACCAACAATCTTTCAAGCATACGTTGATTCTCAATGCTATATGATCTAGTAAGTTTTCATAAAATGGACGATTCCTTAGACTATCAAAAAATAGTGGTTTTTACCATATTGAATGGTATGTCTACTAAATGTATATAATATTGCGTAAATTCAAATTTTTTTAATATTCCTATTGAGAGTACCTGTCTGATTGTTTATGATGAATTGTTATTCCCCGACATCCTGAAATGATTCCTATCGAAGAAAATATTTCACCTACATGGACAACAATAGTTAGTTGTTTTTCGGGGATAATAGATGCTCGAACACGCCACCAAAGTTGCATGTTTAAATAAATTTTTCGCTTATAGTTGTGTTAACGATATTATGATTACCGTGCCAATAAACTATACAGGATTCTACTATCCCCTCTTTTGGCGTGGGCGTCTTTCACGAATTTCATGTACTTTGTTGTTTTGATATTGTAAAGTCTTTTACAGTAGTGTATAGTAATTTCGAAGATACTAGATAGTCAAAGACGCCACCAAAGTCGCACGTTTACCTATACTTTCCGCTTATAGTTGCGTTAACCATATTATGATTGCGTTGACAATAAACTATAGGGAGTTCGATTATACTGTGTTTCACCATGCGCGTTTTTTGCAAATACTATGCACTTTTCTCTCAATGTAGCTCTTTATTTTCGTGACGAAAATGTCAGTAAAAAATGGCCAAAATATTACGGAGGGCGGGTCTGCGCCATCCGTAGATAAGTTATGACGTTCAAGTTTGCATCCTCAGAATGCAACGTATTTTTATTATTCGTTATTCCTTTACTTCTATCATTATTCAGTATTTTCTTCTGAAAATTGAGGTCGTACATTTTTAATAATAACACGTAGAAACGTTTTAGCGATTTTCACAGCCTAAATGGGCAAAAAAATGTTCAGTAATTAAAAATGTTCGTTGCGTTGCAACGATGCAGACTTCAACTTCATGACGAGTGAGATACGGATGAGAATCGGCGAAGCTCAATTACGCTTGTTCGCCCACGCACCGATCGGCGCCCTTTTCGTGAAGGGCTCGTCGCCAGGACGAGAAGAAGGAATTTTCGACGAGGTTTGTCGCAACTGCGCTCTCCCCCCCCCCCTCTCTCTCTCTGACTTTTCGTTCGGGAAGAAGCACGTTGAAAAAGTTGCTCGCGATCGGTAAGGCGGCTCGACGCGGAGTAGCCCATATGCACCGTGCGCGATCGAGTATCGCAGGTACGTATACGTCCCCGAGAGATGCGCGAGTCTGCATTCCAGCACGCCCAAATTTATAAACACGAATGTACCGAAAAAGATATCCAGTTGGAAGGTGGACAGCGGCGAGAGTGGGGACCCTTTCCGTTCTCTCTCTCTCCCGATATATCGCGTTCTCAACGACGAAACACACTCGGCTCGCGCTTTTATCCGAACAACGACCAAGCTCGCGGTGAACGACGTCGAAGCGCGAGTCTCCCTCGCCGGAGATAAAGACGAGGAACGCGCCGAGGCAAGAAATCAAACATACTTGTGTATATACATATGGGTGTGTGCGTGCGCGCGTGTGCGTGTGTGCACCATACATATGATCACACAGGGTGGCCTAGAAAGTGACCTCCAAAAGGAAAATCTAGAATCAAAATCCAACGTATCAACGTTAGCGTTCAGCCGGTAATTCATCGATTGAAACAGTACACCTTGTAAGGATAATACGGATACAAAAATCGCGAAGAAAATAGATGCACAAAACATTTTAAAATGCTCTATTCTCGAAAAGTACAAATGATCGTAGAACATACATGGGGTTGATTCGGATGGGTATCGCAAAACGGGGCTACTTTCAACAGGTTCTGGAAGTTTTTTGTAGGTACATTTTCTTAACACCCTAATTTCCAACTCTTTTTCCTCCAATAGAACAATGTGTCCTTTGGCTATCAAATGTTTAAGAAAATCAAGCCCCACCACCGCCCACAATTATATATATATATATTTTTTTTTTTCAAGAGGCGAAGTAACCCCGAGTTCGGGGCTTCTTTGACAGGGCATTGAAATGCAACGTATGTCAAAGATTAAGGACTACTTTGACATCATTTTGATAAAAAATGTAATAATTTATGCATTATCCATGGAATTAAATGAAAAACAACGATTTTTTTACAATCTTATCGTCATTTTCATTACGGGAGGACATCGGCCTGTGACAGCCTGAAAAAACGTCGTTTTTACCGATTTTTTTTGTGTACTGGGTTACTTATTTGGGATTTGGATAAGAGGTATGTCATAAAACAGACATTTAACTTACTTCGTGTACATTTTTATTTGTAAATCTTTACACGAAAATAAACAAAAAATGGTTTTCTCAGAACCATGTTTTTGATGTCGGCAGGCAGCAGAAGTTGAACAATTTTCGTCCAATCGACGTGAAACTTTAACTGTAGCTTCTTAAATTGGTTTAACAGTCAAGTTCGAGCGTGTTTTTCGAATAGTTGAAAGTTGTAAAAATATATCACTTTTGATATGAAAATTATGGTCGAAAGAACGGAGTCTTTTCAAACGCGTCTCTATATTGAAAAAAAAAAAAATTTAATTTCCCCCCCATGCTTGACTGCTAAGAGTAATAAGTAACGAAAATATTTCACCTTTAGTTCCAGGACTCAGTGTACGGCAGTTCTACTGCGTGCCACGGAGAGGGTTAGCTGAAAACCAGTAGTGCTATAGCTACTCGTCCGCCGCCATTTTGTATTCTTTTGACAAATACATTTTTTTTTACATGCTTCAATATGTATCTTATAAAACCTACAAGTTCTTTCGACCATGTTTTTCGTTCCCTTCTTCAAAAAAAAATTCCAAAGTGAACAAGTACCCAGGGTACTGTTATGGGCACTTGATCAATCTTATATTTACCATTGAGATCAAAATCAAGTTGAGAAACATTACGACCAACTCTAGCAACATGATAAACTTGAACAACAAATAGTTGTTCAAGTTTATTCAACGAGGGATAAATTTGAACAGCAAATTGTTGTTCAAGTTTATTGCCCGCACCCGCCTTCGCCACAGATAGTCACGCAGGCTCGCTGTGCACACATTTAAACCATATTTTGGCGCTCTGTCAAAGTAGTCCAAAACCCGTTAAAGTTGCCCCGAATGTCAAAGTAGCCCTGTTTTACGGTATCGATACGAGGCATTTGGATTTTTTTTGGATGTGATTTTTCGGATCACCTTGTGCGTATGTGTGTAGAATATATATCAGCTGCCACCATTTTTCGCTTTTTGGCAAAATTTCAAACTCGGACCATAGATTTTTGCAAATTTTCCTTTTCGTCTTTTTTTTCGGCCATGTTTCAAGTGCACTTTGGGCGCGTTCATAAATTACGTAACGCAAAATTTCCCAATTTTTGCCCCCCCCCCCTCCCCCCGAGCAACAGAACCGTAACGCCTGACCTGACCCCCCCCCCCTATTCAGTTACGTAACGGGTACGTAACGTTCAAAGAAATAAGTGATCATGAAAGGATCGGGTTTGTATTCCTTTTATAAAGTATATATTCATCTAGTTTTATATAAAATTTTATGAATTAAAAAAAAAATTAACCCTGATTTGGCGACGAAAAAAAATTCTCATCATTATCCCATCGATATCTTTATGAAAGGTTATCTGTAAATAAAATTCAACAATTTATCGATATCTATGCAAATGTAGCTATCGTTATGCGTAGCCGTTTTTTTTTATATTTTTTTTTCTTTACAAAATGCCGACAGTATGGACACTTTTTTTCTATCTTCAAGGCTTTTTTGTACTCGAGCAACCTTAAAAAATCGTAATGGTCAAAATTAAAAAAATCGGCTACGTACAACCTTAGTCACTGCGAATACAAAAATGTTTTTAAAAAATTGAAAATCGGTTGATAAGTTTTTGATTATACACTCAGACGAGGCCGAAAAAAGTAGTTTCGAGAAAATGGCGATCAAAGTTTTCGTGCCGTTTTTCTTGATATTAAGTTATATTTTTTTTCTGGAATATTGATACTTACATTAAAGTATCAAGTCGCGGGCGATATGACAGTTTTTCATCTTCATTATATTTCTCAAAATTATAAGAGCTTGCTCTTCATCTATTCTGATCGATGAGTTTAAAATTTTAACAAAACTTGAACATGCAGAAGTTTTGCTATTTCTGACAGTTCGTGACGTAACGCAAACCTCGACCGCCCCCCCCCCCCTCCGCACGTAGACCGTAACGCCAGCCCCCCCCCCCCCAATTACGTTGCGTAATTTATGGGCGCCCCCTGTCCGAGAAAACTTTTTGAGATATCGGGATGAACCCAACGGCAATCTCTCACTCGCACAAAATCCTTTTCAAAATCTCTCGTTAAGTTCATGTCACTCGAATAGAATCGACGCTAAGGCTGTTTGGAATTTCGCCATTGTAGCGATTCCGGAAACGTTACGGCAAGGATCGAGACAATTTTTTTTTCTCCTTACAGCTGGTTTTACGACCTTAGCCGAGCGGAAATTCCTCCCCAATTGCGAAGATCGCAGAATTTTTTTCCGAAAGCTAAATATTTCGTGTAGCAAAGTCGAAAAAACGCGTTCCTATCCATTTTCTCCGGTTGTTAGTGAAAATAAAACGTTTCGGGCAAAATAAACAGCGATATCGTATTGGAGGGGTTAAAATAGATCGATGTGAGCCGCTGAGAAAAAAAAAAATATAAATATTTTTTTCGCACCCGGGCTATGAGTGGTTGGCTACACTGAATCGCCCGTAATTTCGGTGCCTTTTATATTTGACACTCCTCTTTCCGTTCCTTCTCTTCACAATTAAATTCACTTCAATGTGCCGCGGAAATAATGCAGCTGCTAGCAATTTTTCATTGTTGGCAGACTTTCAAAATAGGACCATCAATTTTCCCGAATTCGCCCATTGTCTTTTTTCGGCCATTTTTCAAGTGCAATTCCCGGGGAAACTGCTATATTGGGATGAATACAACGGCATACTCGAAGTCTATGAAAATGGTATTTGAAAAACGTCCACTATGTCGCTCAAATCGAAGTGACTACGGCTGTTTAAAATCACGTGGTTTTGCCCATTTCGAGAAAGTGACCAAAGCGGTCGAACATTTTTTTCCCCTTTTAAACCGTTTCAATGCAGTATTGTTATCTAGAGCGGCGTTTTGGAGGTGACTTCTACGATGGTATAATCTTTAAGCTCTACGAGTTTTCTTTAAAAAATGTTCTACACGTGTTTATTGATCTTCAAGAATATGTACAAATAAAAAAATGCATCATCTTGTACTTTCGTACGTTTGTTTACAACGAACGAACGTTGTGAAAAAACCAAACATATTCTCAGTCTGTATGAGTGTTGTGATATTCGATACCGGATCGGACACATAAAAAAATGTTGATAACATTGCGACGTGCGACTTTGACGATATTTTTTTCCTATTTTTCTGGCAATCCTGCGCAGTATATTGAAGCAATTATTTCGACTCAATTCTGCGACCAACGTTGAAGGGCAATCTACTACTAAAGGTGTACGCCAAATCTGAGCTCAATCGGGGAATTGCTTATCGAGATATACGAAGCCTAAGACTTATAATTACTATGACTCCGCTTGTTTTATGAGTATCATTAAACGGTTTTCGCATACGTATTTAGAACGGCACGTACAATAATAAAATAAAATTAACAAAAAAACGATTTTAAACAAAATTTCGATAATACTGCCTTCAGGGTCCATCTAATGGGACATTTTCCCCTCATCATGAATATCATGAAGTTCATCCCGAAAGCTGAACATTACGCGCGCGTGCATGTGTGTAATTTTCCCAACATGATCACTCTGCAGGATAGTGAAATTTATCAACCAAAATATTTCATTTTGTCATTTTTAAGTTTCAATTGACTTTAGTTCTAATTGATATAATATAATTGTCTATGGATCACACTGATTTTTAAGTTTTCAGAGCTTTATCATGATCGAAAGATCACGTATCACAGGATCATGAATCACAGGAATGGTGCAAACATTTTCCTATCGAGTTCTTATTGGTTTATCGATATGTCCTCCTTCCAATATTCTTTGAATATTGATCTCGCTCTTTTTGTTTCAACTTCTCTCTTCCCACAGGATCCTGTTTAAGCCTTTCGTATTTCCGTTTTTTCGCAATTCATTTTCCACAGAGCCTTTCCTTCTTTCCATGGCGGCATGGCAATAAACGAAGAGAACCTTTTTTTGATACCCCATGCATATCCACACATGCGTAATCAAGATGCGGTGTCATTTCCCTGGCGCATCCATCATACCTCTGGATCTCACGTGTCGGGAGGAAGCCACAGGAATGACGAGTCAAGCGGATTTTAATGCACAGCGTGGCATGCTATGTTTTTCTAACCCCAAAATCTGGCGGCGAATAGGTGTCCAAAAGTTCACTTAAGGAGGTACGATCGTTACTACGAAACCAACTTTCGGATTTGAATTTTTCATATGATTTTGACGAATACTTTTTGCGCCTATTGCCAGAATTTGAGCTATTATGACCGTTTAGTTTGTTCGCAATAAAACTGCAAAGTCGAGCACTTTGAGTTGCGGAAGCACGTGGTCTTATGGAGACGGTCAACCGGAAGTGCGGTGATCGTGGTTTTTCTGCTCACGTATCCAACTAAACTCGTTAGAAAACTGAAATTCGATAGATTAGATATAATAGATATTGTAAAAAAATAAAAAAATCAATCTTCACCGTGTAGTTAAAGCACTACATTACAAGAAAGTGTCGATTTTCGGTTGAGAATGGACAGAACGACGAAATAGCACCCACAGACTTAGAAACGTCGCGAGTAACAGCTGGTGCGTTTGGCGAACGTAACCCAGCTTTGTTTTGAAATTAATTTGAATAGAAGCCGCCACAAAATATGCAAACAACAATTTATGAAGTTTTATCATTCATCACGTATCAATGATATGTATATTCTGCCTATCGTGTTAATTCCACTGAGGTAATTCAAGCCTATTTTAATAGGCTTGAACTTTGTTACGTTAACAGTATTATGAATATTACTACCGAGTCGTCGACAATCTGATTTTTCACTTTTCATTTGTTCACGTGCAATAAATTCATCATTTACCACAACATTTAGCACACTACAATCGATTATACGAATAATCAACATAAGTAAACATCAATCAGAGCAGCTGTAGGTAAAATAAATTTAGACTCTTTTTTGACCCCGTGGCAGTGATCGTACCTCCTTAAATAGGTGAAGAGTGACTTATTTGATTGAAAAAAGACACCGTTAGGAATTACCAGAGGAATGACTCCCTCACTCGTGACACCACTCCGTAACACACAAGATCTGTAGAAAAATAAAGCGTAAGCTACGAAAACAATACGGAACGCAAAGTCTATTCGGAAAAGCAGATGTCGAAGGATTCGGAAGAGTAGATTATATGCTCTGGCGAGCATCATGTAGCGCCGGCCGTCACACAATATATGAACTGATTTACTGCTCTCCCGAAGAATGATTGAGAAAATTATATTTAATCAATATTAAATAAATTAAATATAATTAAATAAATGTCTAATGGTATCAGGGAATCTTTTTTTTCTGAGATTTTTGAATTTTTAGTACGCCTTCAACTTGCAAGAATATGTGGAGTCCGGATGGTTAAGCTCCACAGGAATGATTCTCATAGTCGAAATACAGGAGAAAAGGATAACGATGATTTTTCTGCCAAATCTGTTCGATAGGAAGATTTCGAAATATTCGAAACAGTTATGTTTCAAAAAATCTACAAACTAGTCGAATTGCATTTATTCAAAAAGTCAGATTATATGCAAAATGATCATTTTGAGAGCTTCACACACCCACACACACATGCACGCGGGCGAGATGTGTATTTTGCGGAGACGCGGGAAAATGGTCGCGCGCGTAGGTCCTCGCGATAAATTGGTTCGGAACTCGTTTGGCGCACTCATATACGCACGCGGCGCTACTTGCCCCCGGTCAAACGCGACACGAATACGTATCTCGTAAATTGTGAGGGGGAGAGAGAGAGAGAGAGAGAGCGAGAGAGGTGGTAAGGCGTGGGCTGCCGCGAGTCAAAAAATTCTCCCCCTGGCGCAATTCGCTCGCCCTCTCCACCTCGCGTCTCCTTCAACAATGAGGTATAGATCCGAAACACACGCGAATAAGATTTATCGCGATAAGAGGAGCGGCTGGCAGGATTCGCCAGGCGCGCTTACCGTGTGCTGTTCCGCCGACGAGCGAGAGATTCGAACGCGCGAAAAGCGACGTCGCGCGAGAGACTCGAGCGCTCTCGAGAACCAAGGACGGATCGCGGGATACGCGAGAGAGCCGAAGAAATAGTAGGGCAGGGGCTCTTTGTTCGCGCGCTGGAATGCCGCGCTGCGAGAGCGAGAAATCTTGGGACACGCGCGACGTAACGCGCGTACGGCAACGTTCGCACTCTGCGCAAGGCGCCGCGTTCGCCGTTCCCACACGCGATATCACTATCACGATACAGGGAGGGAGAGAGAGAGAGAGCAAGAGGGCCGGACGTCATATTAATCTCAAAGAATATTGCTCGAATCTTCGTTCCTTCCGCGCGCACCTTCGGACCCGCACCTACGCCCAAAAATGTCCCCCATTCGGAAAAATGGTACGTGACGCTGTTGGCGACACCCCGTGTACGAGATATCGCGCCTGAAGAAAGAGCGAGAGTGGGGCGAGGGGCGAGGGGGGGGGGGGGGGGTGCACCGTGCGGCTGCTGCGCGCCAGGCGATGCGACGGAGTCGAAGAGGGACGGCAGTATGCCCGGCAGGGCCTTGGCAGTCTCTGCACCGGTGAGAGGGAGCGCGAGTGCCTGGCAGTCGCTCAATGAATTATTGGCCATAATAGCAGTGGCAGCGAACGCGCGGACTCGCTCTCCGGCCATATCTCCCTCCTGTCTTTTTCCTCGTCTCCCGCGAGTCTTGCGCGTTCCCTCGCGGAAACGGAAACGCGCAATTTTGCCGAGAACCCGAAAATTTTCTCGAACGACGAAAAATCCACCCATCGGAATTTTCGACGTTAACATCTTGCACGGAATTTGGTCAACGAAGGGGCAAAAAAATGCATAAAAATTCGAGGATGCTTCGAACGAAGCGAGCAGCTCAAATTATAATATTATTTAGATAGATGGAACGGGGGCCCCCCCGGGCCTCGATCAAAATTCGTCCCCGTCTCTGTGCCCGCGTCTCATCTCGCCCGCTTCTACATACGTTTTATTTTTCACTCCGTATTTTCACGGGGCGTATATACGTTTTACGATTTAGCTCCGGCTGCGGCCGCGCGAGGGAGCCCGCTCTCCTCCCGCATCCCCGAAACTGAGACTCTCGATACGTTCGCAAAATTTACGACGACGCGTACGTGCGTGGCCGGCTACGAGAGAAAACGGGCTTTCGTCTCTCTTGCACGATTTCTTTCTCCTCTCTCTCTCCCCCCCCCCTCTCTCTCTCGTCGTTGGCCGCCGCGCTAAGGACTGCAAACTTTTTTCTTATCGCGGGCACGGTACTACGAAGATAAAGATATAGGCGCGGCCGAGTACTCGAGTATCTTCTTGTGTTTTCGTTAATATACGCATACACGTAGAGGGTGTGTCGTTCGTGGCGGAATCGCGAAATATCCCGATAGGTATGTTTCCGGGAAAAAAATGTTTCGAAGAAAAGTTTCACAGTTGCGAGAACCGAAAAATAATGTTGGTCGTTATTTTTTATTTGCCAGTTTCGAAGTAAAATTTAGTTTTTTCGATGGAAACAGATTTTTTCATTGCGGGATTATTTTTTGGGTAAGAAAACAGGTCACTTCTGTCTGAAACGTGTTTCCCTAATTTGAGTAATATTTAGGAGCTAAATCGGTACGAAACACGTGAGCACAATGTGATAAATATCTTTAATAATTGAAGTCGTAAGAATCAAAGTTTCAGACAAACAAGACGAATATTCTACGCGAAAAATAAAACTGAAATAAAAGGCATCGGTTCCCATTTTAAAACGTAGCTTTGACCTTGAAATAACCGTGAAAACGTCCACAAAATGAAAAATCCCCAAGACCATTATTTTCGTTTTTTGAGATAATGAAAATTTGTCGTGACGACTTGAACGGCACACCCTGTACAGCCACACGTATACGGAGGAAGAGGGCGCGTTTTTTCTCCTTCTTTTCACGGCAACGCGATCGCCGCTGCCGCCGCTCCAGTTATTTCCGCCGAGGGGTCCAGCCGGATTAAAATTGTCGGAGAAAAAGGGGAAAGTACATCGCGGCGGTGCGTTCTCGCGGAGATAAGACTCGGGCGAGATAGAGATCAAGGCCCAGGGGCACCGTTCGTCCCCGTGCGCGCTCTGTACATACAAATTCAAAGTTTCAGAGGGCTCAGCGAGATGCGCACAGCGCCCAATGGGCCCCGAGGGGGATACTCTACTCCTCGTACGAGTTGCTCGGATTCGCGGAAAGAAAATCGAAAATCGTTTTCCTCGTTCGCGAGTCGAGAGAGAGAGATCGGTACGTATTGAGAAGGGTTCGGGTTTGTTTGGATCCTTCACTTCCCTCGTCCCCCCCCCCCCCCCCCCCACCCCTCCCCCTCACGGTAGACTCGCTATCGCGATTAATCGCGTTGTTGCACGGTCGTTGTCTCCGACCGGTGCCGCTCGCGTACAGTGTTATTACCGAATTATAATAACGATCGCATCGCGCGCGCGCGCGCGTTGCCGGTCGAAAGCGCACTCCCGGGACGGACGGAGGAGAGCGAGAGAGAGAGAGAGAGAGGGAGAGGGAGAGGGCGTGATGCGCTTCGGAGAATCTGCCGCAACGACGAAAAAAGTAGAACGGAGAGGGAGAGAGAAAATCGGTTTCGGAGGCACTCAGCGGTTATGGTACCTGTACGCTTGCGTAACTCGCTAATGGCCCATTCGTTAGAATCTTCGCGGCCGCTTTTCTCCTTCGTGCGTCTTCTCTCGTACGAGAGCGGCACTCTCTATTATTATGAACGAAATACGAATTCTTTTTGCGCACTGTTGAATCCAGTTGGATTCGCAGCCGCGAATCGCCGCGCCGGGGACTTTCGTCGTGTACGAGCAGGGAGGCCTCCCCGGAAGGCGTGAGGCTCTTGACCTTGTGTCATCCGCGATGACGCGAGCGCCGCACCTTTCACGACCTTTTCTCCGTTATCTATCTTTTTATTATTTTAATTCTAAATATATATCGTTTTTTACTTTATTACATTTAAATTATTGTTCTGTTTGAATACAAATTTCGTACTATGTGCAGTGCACTTGAACTTCCCGACTGGAAATCTTGTTCCGGCAGCCGATCCTGCTTGATCACTGATCAAGCAGGTTTAAACATATGGTCCGGAATACCGTAGAAGTGCCCGCTGATCTGTGCTGAATATCTACTGGATTAGCGAATCCGGAGAACGGGTATAATAAAGACAAACGGATAAGTCCTGGTCAGGTAATCTTGCGAGGACCTTGTTAGGGCGCCGAAGCAGTCCGTGCCTGATCGGCATCGTATGTCTGCCGGATCAGTAGTACCCAGATACCGATGTAAAGAGGCAGCATTAATCAGGTCCACATCAGACGAACCGCAACGCGTGCCTCACATGGCTCTGTTAAGGTTGCCTGTCCAAGGCCTGATCGATTTTCCTTTTACTATCCGTGCTCGATGGTTGGCAAATCCAGTGGACATCCGGTGCCGATCCGCCATGACCTTCGAAGTGCATGTCTAATTTGCACCGGATGTCTACCGGATAACCTTATTCGGGGCCATCAAAGTGAACAACTGACTAATAAAAATAATATGGCGCCCATGCGGACGCCGTCATCATCAAATCAAGATACAAAGAACGAATGAAAATATATTTAAGGCTTGCATCGTGGGAATGCGACGCTTTTTTTTCTTTACTTTTCATTCATTTATTGTTATCATCATCGAAAAGTAATCAAGCAAATCAATAAAATTAAATTTTCTTAGCACAACTTAAAAAGAATTTTTTTACAAAATCATCATCAGAAGCCTTTTTTGCAAGTTCCTCTCTCCTTCTATTTTCTCTCTCCCTCTCTCTCTCTCTCTCTGCTTTCTCTTTTAAGGGGTTAGGTCACTGTGACGACTCGAAAATCAGGCTTATTTTAACAAATCAATTTTGAAGGAAAAAGATAGATAATTGGACATTTATTTTCATGTATACATTAATAGAGTTGTGTACCAAACTTCATTCAAAAATATTAATAATTAAAGAAGTTACAAGCAATCTCGCGAAGGACCTTTCAGCGTGAGGGGCCCAACGGTAACCTCGATTTTGGCCATCCGGTTGATCTGAAACGAAAAAAACGAGTTTTTCAAATCTTATAATAGATTTTATCAAGCTTTTTTTATATCGTGTTTCAATCATTAAAAAAATGTATTTATTTTCCCCCTTTTTTTCGAGGACAAATGCCATCGTTATTGTTAATAACTAAGGAAGCAAATGTTAAGAAATGAACCGTCGGTCAAAATTAAACGCCTATCACACTCAATAAGTTTACGAAATTTCAAGTCGATCCGTTCATTAGATGTCGATAAATTGTGCAAAACGCAACGTTTAAAAAAAGTTTTTAGAAAAACGCGTTCAAAGTTTTCGTAGCAGTTCTGTCGTCGTATTAATATGTTTACCATCAATCTGCGATTTCTGCACCATACAGGGTGTCCCATGGGATATTGGTGAAACTTATCGGCGATCGTTTCGAAATGCATACAGGTATGGAGATGCCTCAAATTGCTTTAAAATGAAGACATTTGGAGGATTTTTTTCATACACAAATATATAGTGACGAATAATTTTTTAATAAACTTATTTCACATTTTTTTTACATCCATAAATCTAATGATAAAAACATTTTCGAAATGCTTACCATCCCCTCTCCAGCAACAATCAAGCCTTTTTCGAAAACTATAAAAAACTTTACTTAACATTTCATCTGAAATACTGTTCACAGTTTTTCTAATAGCTGTTATCAGTTCCTCTGTTGTTGTTGGATTTTCGGAATAACAGTGATTTTTGGTGTAACCCCATAATAAAAAGTCACAGGGATTGAAATCGGGGAAGTCTGGTGGCCTCTCAAATTCTCCGAGAGCAACATTAGGGTATCCCATTTCCATATACCGCATTCGAGTGAAATTCAGTTAGAAAAATTCATGAGACAAAACATGAACCCAAAACACAACTTCATACCTTTTTATGGAGGTTGCTCAGCTATCGCGAAATTAAGGGTTTTTTAAATATAAGGGCGGGTAGATGTTGAAATGGAATAAAACAAGCTGTATATGAGGTATTAACGAAATTCTTTTTTTATTTGCAAGGCCTATGTATGCCATTACGTCCCGTGAAAGAAATTAGGAGGGCAGCCATAAAAAAAATCGGGCCCCGTGAGGGTTTCAATATGGATTCCCTACTAGGGCTTTCCCCAACACAATCGGACTAGGCCCCGACTGGAAAATAACAGGGTTGGATAATTTATTTAAAAAAGGTCGTAGCGAATAAAATGGTAAAGGGCCCAGACGGGATTCATCAGGGGAGTGGTTGTTACAGGGCATACAATATAAACTGTAAAACTGAACTTGTTTTTTATTTTCTAATTTCGAGGTGAATAATAAATAATCCTTTATTCGAAGAAAATAGTTTTCATTATTGCTAAACACCTCGCTTGCTATGTATCCACTAATAAAGTTGATCATTATAGGGCAGTAATAGGGTTGCTTCATGGCTTCGATTGGGTTCTGTTGAGGCAACCAGCCGGGTCCTGATTTATAAGCCTCTTTAGGCCCTCGTCGACAAAGTGTGACCGGCCTCCAAGGGACCTGGTCGGGTGCCATTTTAGGACCCTTTCAGAGTAAGGGAAAAATAATCGGGGCCTAGTCAAAGCCCTGGCTGAATTACCAGTCGGGCCCTGATTCAAACGCCTCTTAAGGCCCTCGTCGACAAAGTGTGACCGGCCTCAAAGGGACCCGGTCGGGTGCCATGTTAGGGCCCTTACCGAGTAAGGGAAAAATAATCGGGGCCTAGTCAAAGCCCTGGCTGAATTCTTTCACGGGCGTATGGATTATAACATCGTTCAAATGTCCGCCGCGGCTTCTCACGGTGGCACGGATCCGCGTGGTCCAATTTTCAATGACTCTGCCGGATAGATCGGGCTGAATTTTTGAGCAACGGCCTGGGTTCTGTCGACTTTAAGAGCATCAGTCGATTGCGGCTTATTGGCATAGACCTGCGACTTCGAGCAACTTCACAAAAAAAGTCTAGCGGGGTCAAATCGCACGATCTTGGTGGCCAATTTACGTCACCTCTGCGAGCGATAACCATACCCTCAAATCGTTCATGCAGAATGTGCATCGTGGCGTCCGCTGTATGGCGCGTAGCGCCGTCCTGCTGGAACCACATGTCTTCTACATCCATATCGTTCAATTTGGGCCAAAAGAAATCGGTTATCACACAGAGAGAAATGTATAGTAACCTCAACCATATTTCAACCATATTTTATATTACCCTGAGGGGACACTAATATTTTACAGTCATGGTTACTGCCGAAAATATAGTACTGCTTACGATATTTTAGCAGTTGTGTTAACTATGATCATATGTTAACCGCAACCAACAATCTTTCAAGCATACGTCGTTTGTCAATGCTATATAATATAGTAGGTTTTCATAAAATAGATGATTCTTTACACTGTCAAACAATAGTGGTTTTTGCCATATTGAATGGTACGTCTACTAAATGTATATGATATATCATAAATTCAAACATTTTCAATCGGAGAGTGCTACCTGTATGATTGTTTATCATGATTTGTTATTTCCTGACCTCCTGAAATGATTCCTATCGAAGAAAATATTTCACCTACATGGGGATTCTCGAACCTACGACCTACCTATCTATATTCAGGCACGCTGCCACTATGCTACCGGGTACTTATGGTATTTCGATCGTAGATTTTGCATAACGGATAAAAGTAATTCCAGCTGCATTTTCGAATAGCTGCTACCTCTGATGTAGGTGGAATTTTGCACAGATTGCTTTTTTGATAATTCATGTCGTTGCTTAAATGGAGTTTTGGCGTGGCCCAATAGTTTTCGAAATATCGTATTCTAAAAACTGATAAATGAATGCGCTAATGTACCTATATCGATCATAGCGTGCCACCACTGTCTCTACTTTATTGACAAATGATTTACGTCTCCACCATACGATTACCATAATGTCGTTCGTATAGTCACTTTTCGTAAGATCTCGTAACAGTTTATGCTCAACAAGTGTTAATGTCAACCATATAAATAGTACAAACTTGCACTGAGAAAAATGTCCATAGTATTTATAATATAAGAAAACGCCCATGGTTAAAGTGGGCATAGTAAAATTCATATAGCTTATTGCTACCGCAATCATAATATGGTTAACACAACTATAAGCGTTTATCTAATCATGCCGTTTTGGTAGTGTGTTTTTTAATCTAGTATCCCTGAAATAACGATTAACTACTGTGAAAGACTTTACAATATCGATATAGTTAATTCATTTAATATTTTTACAATAGTTAGTCGTTTTTTCCGGGATAATAGATAGTCGAGCACGACACCAAAGTTGCATGTTTAGATATATTTTTCGCTTATAGTTGTGTTAACGATATTATGCTCACGGTGCCAATAAATTATGCAGGATTTTACTATTCTCTCTTTTGACGTGGGCGTCTTTCATAAATACCATGTACTTTGCTCTCAGTGCATCGTTCTGTAGCGTTCGCCGTTGACGGTGACGGCCTCACCAACGTCGTTTTCAAAAAATAAGTACGGACCGATGAGGCCGCCGGCCCAAAATCCGCACAAAACCGTAACTTTTTGTGGATGCATTGCCATCTGGTGAACCTCGTTTGGGTTGGCATCGTTCCATATACGGAAATTTTGCTTGTTAACATAGCCATTCATCCAAAAATGCGCCTCGTCGCTAAAGATGATTTTTCGGCTAAAATTGGGGTCCTCTTCCAAACTCTCCGAAGCCCAGTCAGCGAACAAACGGCGTTGTCTATGGCCATTAACTTTGAGCTCCTGGGTCAGTTGAATCTTGTACGGATGTAGGCCCAAGTCCCGATGCAAAATTCGCCAAGTTGAAGTCCGCGAAAGGCCGAGTTCTTGTCCACGGCGAGGAATTGACTGCCCGGCTTCTCCTGCACACTTTCACGGACGGCGGCGATGTTCTCGGCCGATCTGGCGTTCCTTTGACGTATGGGTGTTGGCCGATTATTTACCGAACCGGTCGTCTCGAATTTGGCCACCAAACGTTGGAGAGTCGACTGTGAAGGGCCACCGCGTCTGCCGTAATATGGGCGCAACACGTGCAACGTTTGCACCAACGAACACTCATTTTGATGATAAAGTTTTATCATTTGCTGGTGCTGTTCGATCGTGTAACTTGCTATGGTGATTTGGTATCGGTGACTGAATAATAAACAACAGATTAGACAGACGCCACCAAAACAACATGGCCGCCGCAGGCCGCCAACACCTACCCGCGCCAACTCAAAAAACCTATTGTAAGAATTTGCTGAAATTCATTGAGGATATTTGCGAACAGGTGTTACGACTCCGTGTAAAATTTCAAGTACTTCGTCTGCGTGATTGTTGAGCAATTAATTATAGAAGTTAGGCAAGTGTAGAATGTGACGAAAAAAATGAGACGTTCGAGCACTTACTGTTATGGAAAAAAAGTAGAGGGTTGATACCGGAAAAAGCAAGAAAATATGTGGAAGTGTGGGTAGAAGGAATCGATGAAGTGGCGATGGTAAGAGAAGTGATAAATATGCTGAGAGGGAAAGTACAAAAAGGGACATGTGCATTTGTAACGGAAATCGAGGCCGTTGAAAATAGACTGCCAAAAGGGGGGGGGGGGGGTGTAAGAATAGAGGAATGAAAAAAAAGATAAGCGTGCGGTGAGATGGGTATTATAGTTGTAAGTTCTGGAATATTGAAAGAAAGAAAATAGCGAGTAAGAAGATAAGAGATCTAAACAGTAATATATATATATAAGTAGTGTTGTTGAAGCTTTGTAAAAAACTTTATTCAACGTTGTGGAAATAAAATTCTCTAATAATAATATAGAAGTTAGGCTCTTATACCCGGGCGACATAGCAAGAGCTTCGTAAGAACTCTACTACGACTGACGCAACATAATACAAATGGCAAGAATTGAATGAAAATAGGCGAAAAAAATTCTTGCGTTTTTTACGAATAATTTCAAGAAAGAGTACAGCGTCTGTCTCGTTATAGAGATACTCGTGAAATAAAACAGAAAATTTCAGCTGAGTCGCGTAAAACGATAAAGCGCCCTACGGCACGTGGCCACGATGCTGTCAAGTCGGTCATTTTCAATAGGCGCCAAAATTTGAAACGCACAAACTATTGCTTTCTTGCTATAAATTTCTTACCGCGATTTCATAAAGAGTATTTAAATATTTTGGTTCATTCTTTACAGAGCTGCAGTGCATGTGTTTCGACATAACCTTCAAATAAATTATATATGTGCTCACAATATGGCGTTCGAATCTGAGCTGATAATAACTTATTCGCGATGTAAATAAACAAAAAATATTAATAACACTTGTAAGCAGTCAGTTATATGCATTCCACATATTTATTAGCTGAAGCCTCTTTAAGGTAGTTCTGTAGTTTTGGTCAAATTTTACGAATTGGTTAAAATCTAAATACGGTGTAGATATAACCTTCATGGACTGATGCCCAAAAATTGAATTCGATTCACGCTTTAATTCACGAGATAATTGCAATTGATTATGGGTATTTTTGTACGCGATCCCTAAACCTAACCCGTAAACCGATAGGAGTTTCCTCGCATTTCTCGATATAGGTTCTAAACGGATCTTAGGATTTCAAAATAAAAACACAAGTGTACGCAGTTCTATTGTGGGATTGATTAAAAAAAAAATGCCAACCTTTGACCGTTTAGTTTCGGAGATATCGACTTATGAAAAGCGGTAATTTTATTCCACGCCAAACTCGGGCTCAACCATCTGTAACGGAATGGCAACAGTGTACGCTGCAGCCAGCTGATCGGCGCGTGGTCTGGGACGTCTGGGAACTACAAGCGTGTTTTTTCCCGAGTTCTAGTAATTCTGAGACGGATGTGAAATAAATGTATTGTGCAAAAAAATTTAATTTGTTCAATTTATGCGCGTATCGTGTTATATACCAGGTGTAGAAGTATGAAACCGGACTTTCCCTATAGATGGTGCTAGCCATCAGTTTAGGGACCGAAAGACCGCTTCTGCAGCGCCATCATCTCCCTCTAACAGCTGACGAAGATTTTCAACACACAACAACCCAAGTTCCCTACACCGGTATATTTTTCTATAACCTTAAACATGTCCAGTTTTGTGCCTACGAACTACGATTTGCGGACAACTTCGGTTTTCTGTTATCATTTGAAGAAAACTGCTGCAGAATCACATCGAATGCTTGTCGAAGCTTACGGTGAACATGCTCTTGACGAAACAGAATGTTTCGAGTGGTTCAAAACATTCAAAAGTCGTGATTTTCACGTGAGATAGGAAGAGCGTGGGAAACCACCAAAAAAAGTTCGCAGACAACGAATTGCAAGCCTTATTGGATCAAGATGATACTCAAAGTCAAGAAGAACTCGCGGATCAATTGAATGTGACACAGAAAGCCGTCTCCATTCGCTTGAAAGCCATGGGAAAGATTCAGCAAGTGGGAAAACGGGTTTTCACAAAAAATTTTACAAAAAAATTCCGGTTTCATACTTCTACACCTGGTATAGTTATATATAAGTGTGCGTTTGTGTGTGTGCGTGCGTGCGTGTGCGCGCGCGCGTGTGTGTGTGTGTGTGTGTGTGTGTGCGTGCGCGTGCACGCGCGTGTGTAGACATATTGTATAATGTTGTAAATCCACTATCCGACGTCCTTCGACAGCGAATTTTTGTTGCTGATCGGTGAGGTTATGGTTATTCTCATCGCGTTTAGCCGTATTTGCTTGACACACGGCTGCCACAGCTTTCTGTCCTTTACCAAGCGCTTTTTTCCTGTAAACTTTCCTTTGTATCGCATTTGGGTTGACATTTTCACGCTTTTTTCATTTATATAAAATATTTCGCGAACGATGGATCGTAGGAAGCTCAACGCTATGACTGCAGGAAAATCGCACTGTTGCCACGATTACAGCGCCGCTCTCTATGCGAGCATGAGACCTATCTATGCATGAGGTGCGAATATGTGGGACATATAGAGGGTACAAGCTCTGTCAAAAATTGACAACCAACAGCATCTTATAGGCAGTGGATCTGACTATACGCTTCGACCGGAACTTTTGGCTCACACGTGTACCTACAGAATTACCTTAAAGCGTTTTCACTAGCAACTCAATGCTGTCCAAACTTAGTTCTCAATCCTCCATACGCGTTTGCATACACTTTACCTCTAGAGTAGAAGCCCTCAATGAGACGTATTTTTTTCTTCAGTCGTGAAGTCACTAATTTCGACGCACGTATTAGTAATTCTACAACATCTGGAATAAAATTACCAACGCTCAGATATATGATCATCAACTAGAGACATCCTTGTCAGATGGCGGAGGGTTAAGAGAGGTATTTAGTTTCAGCAAATTCCCGTGGGACACTGTATGTTTGACCTTCCTCGTCGATTTGTATTCCCTCAAGCAACGAACGAGAGTTTTGCACGGAGAAAAATACGGCCTCAGATTCTAACACTGGTTGCCAGAATTCTAATATTCAATGCTAGAAAAGTATAACAGTTTACTGCCAGTTCGGAATTCTAAGACTTGTTGTTTTAGATGTGTAAAAATGATTCTCACACCGTATAGTAAAAATGATGCGTGCATATTACATTTGAAACTATTCTCGCATAGCCGCGAGTCCTATATGCTGTATAGTAAAAATAACGCGTGGTTTGTAAAATACCAATGTTTATTACACGCTATATTTTCATATGGATTTTACTATACGTATAGTATGAATCTTCGTGTATGTATAGATTTCACTATACGCATAGCATAAATCTTCGGCGTATAGCGAAAAATATTACGTAATTATTAGTAAAATGTGACTCTTTATACCGTACTTTTTGTAGAATACTCTAAACTAATTGCTCCAATCACGTGGGCAAAAGATTTTTTCAATACTACAAACATCACGATACGCCGAATGTATTATTTGTATCAGTTTACGTGCCATATCGTAAGTTGAAATTTAAATTTCTTCATTATTACTATACCATGATTACAATTTTTACCTTCCATTCAATACTTTTTGATATTTAATGATATTTTTTTTAGAAGCATAGTATTAATTCTAAACTATGAGGCCCCTGTTTTCTCCGTGCGACTTTTTCACAGTAGTATAACGCGTTAATAAATTTAGGAAATCTGTACTCTCTTTCTTTTCTATGTAATTTATAAAACTCGGCACGACGCTCGTAGGAAACTTCGCTCCCAGAGTACGAAATAAACGTCTCTCTTTCTCTCTCTCTTTCTCGTTTTCATGCTCTTTTCGTCTCACTCGATCTCTGGTCTCGATCGTAGCGAAATACATAAAATTCGGCGCGGCGAGTCCGGTCGATCCGCGAGTGAAATTTGGTAGGAGCCGCGCGCGGTTCGATACCCTACGGGGGATCCCCGTGCGTACATCGCTCGGTCTCAGGAGCGCGCGCGGCTTTTTCGTCGGTGCGCGCATACACCGGGGGCTCTCCTTCGCTCAACGCACCTATATATACCAGTAATAAAAGAGTCCGGACGAGAGTCGCACGCATTTACATATTATGATTTACGGCCTTGTCCGGTGGACCTCGACTATCGCCCTCTTGCGTCCCTCTCGGCCGCGCCGCGTGCTCGAGTAAATTTGCGTTCGCGCGCGGCCCCAGCACCTACGTACGCTCGTTGGCGTTTCGCGCCCCGCCCGGCCTCTTTTTCGCTAGCGAGGCGCAGGGAGCGGCTCGAGGAAAAGTCGCCTCGTTCGCGAATATAATATACGAGTGACACGAAAGTTTGGTATTATTGTTTGTCAAAAGAGAAAAAAAAAATGTACGCTGTCACGAGTCAAGAATTCAGCGAGGGCGAACTCGCCTGAATCGTATACCCTAAGGATTTTTATCGTCATTTTCAATAACTTTAATGGCGAACGAAGACGACTAGTGCCCATGATCGATGTATTCGTCTTTCTTGAATAATGCACATTAAATTTAAACGAATTGTTGACGCACGCACACGGTGCGTCTAAAAAAATATTGAAAAATTACGATGCAGGATTATCTCACTTGAATCGTGTCATGCTTGAATTGTACTCGCGACACGAGACTATACGGCCGTCACACGGAAGAAGGCGGCATCTACCAAAAAATCGAAAATGCGTTTTACTATGGACGACGATGGGACATTTTGCACACGTTCCAACTGTATCTAAAACGCATTTTCAATTTTTTTCGTTGGTGACGCCTTCTTCGATATGACGGCAGTATAGTTGACGGAGCGTTGACGGCGGTCCGGAATTTTCGCGTACGTCATTTGTCGCCTGCTCGTCCACTTCGGCAGAAAGATCGTCAACCCGAAATAAAACAAAATCCACTCGAACAAGTGTACAATCATTCGTTGTTGAGTCAAATGACGTTTTGTGATTTTTTTTTCAACGAACATAAAAAAATTCCATACGAGTTACAGATTAATTCTGCAGATGCAAATTTATCGTAACATATATAATTGAAGGGCAAAAGTATGCATTTTCATACTTTGATTATGTGAATAAGAAAAACTTTTGTCGTGCTACTAACTTCGAAAACTATAACTTTATATCGTTGACTATTATGAAACACCGTGTCAATAAATGTTGTACTCAACGCAGAATGACAATTTGAGTCATTTATATAATTATGCCTATTTATATTTACGTCACGATATTATTTATCATTACCATTAATTAATATCAAGCGTTGCCGGAACACGGCAACTTCGTGGATATTGATGTTGGCAGCAATGCTCGTCATTCGCCAGCCAAGATTTATAATCTTTTATTAAGCCTTGCTGGCTGAATATTGAATGTGCATATATATATATATATATTGGTATATATTTTTTTTCCCGAAATATTTTCGAAGGTTTAGCTCGCGTTAACGAGTAAGGCCACTGTAACGGCCCAAAAAAAAAAGGTTTTTTCACTAATTTTTTGCTCCCGAAATTGAAGGTATTTGAAAAAAAACTTTTAATGGTGTTATCGGGCATACATTAAACTTTATTATAAAATTTTTTTACAGTAAAAAAAAAACAAAATGGCGGTTCCACAGCTATCTTCCCGGGACATGTTTTGCTTCCAGGGCTCCGCGGCACGCAGCACCACTGGTGCACTTTTGAATCTAGAACAAAAAAAAAAAACCATTAATCTAGAGGGCTATAGCTAGAGAATGTCGATCGGATTTTAAAAAGTATCAATTTTTGTGGATTTGGCGTGCGTTTGAAAGAAAAATTGATTTTTGACGAAAAAAACGGCAAGTTTTTTGTTAATAAAAAATCAATAAATAAAGTTCTTGAAAATTCCGATCGACATTCTCAAGATAATGTAAATGTTCACATCTGGTTAAAATTTCAAGTAAAAAAAATGAAAATTGTTCGAGTTATGCTGCGTGCCATTTTGAAAAACCATGTTTCGAGAAAAACGCGTTTAAAGTTTTGCGAATAGTTTTTTATTGGAAAAAATTAAAAAAAGAAGTTGAAAAAAAATGTTTACCGTTAGTCTGCAATCCCAGCACCATACATTTGTCCTTCGATAGCCAAATTTTCGTCTTCTTCGTCTTTCCTGGTTGATTTTTGGAGTGCGCGCGCACTTTTGGCCGCGTCGCTCAGAGATGTCTCCGCGTGCGTGATGCGTTTGGCGTCGGCTTCGATGCAGAAATTATATAACTGTACACCAATTTCCACCTTCAACATCTTGAATATTTGCAAGACGTTGGTAAGGCCGCCATTGAATATGCAAAGAGCGATATCCGTCGCAATATCTAGTACAGTTTTTCCGCTTGAGGATGATTTGGGGGCCAAACTCCAAACGGTAGCGTTGAAACTTTCGTTATTGTTTTGAGTATAGGCCCCCAAGCAACGCTCCAGCAACTCGTCCCGGCTCAATTCCATGTAGATGGGTTTGATGGCTTGATAAACCTCCTCACTCATTGGCTGATTGTCATGATACGCATCCAAGGCATTTTCTGCTTTCGCTTTCTTCCAACTGCACCAATTCTCCAAACATTTTTCGTGCTGAGGCTTTTCATCCGTTGACATTTTGTGAAAAAGGGTTGCCCAGATCTCATTTTTCATATTTTTGATGGAATCGGAATTTCGACGGATTGCTAAGCCGTAATAAATGCTTAGTTCGTCAATCAATTTGGCAGTGAGTTTTCCTCTTCCCCCGAGACCTTATGTTCCTTTTTTTAAGTTTCTCAATCGAGTGCCCATTCTTTTTTGCACGTGATCTATGCACTCTTTTTTTTTAACATCAACATTTTCATAAGGCTTCGAATCCACGATGCCTTTGAAAGTTTTGGAATCGCCATCTCCGATGTAATTGCAGTCGTTTTGGAGCAAGTTTTGACACGCTTGGCGGCGACCTTCATTTCCTAAGGACAACAAATTTTTTTTCGCACAGGACCTTTTTTTTCTTATTCTAGAGGGTTTAAACTATTTTTTAAGCCAATAAAAAAAAATCGATTTTTCAAAAAATTTACAGTGGCCTTACCCTTTAATTCCTTGTTAGAAAAATACATCGCCCATAGGGTGAACGTGTTTCCCATCTCACCGCACGTAAAATTACATACATTAAACGATTTTTTATCTCTGATGTACGGTGGTGAAAAAAATCCAGAAAATTCGTAGGCTCCGTATACTCTAGACGATAACGTATATTTTTTTCTTTTGAACCGCGGATTGTTGCCTACCGACCTATCATTTGTAAAGCCTTCCTTCCTCAAAATTGCCGACCCGGTTCATTCCAAGCTTCTCTCACATTCGAATCATCCAATAGCCTCGTACAACATTGATGCACTCGCACTGACTTCAGTCCACCTGTAGAAAAACCGGACAATTATTCTTGAATTATACCGCTACAATTACAACTCCAGCGGTACGAATCTGCCTCTCGTGGTGCTCGTCACTTTGAATAAATTTTCCAAATAAAAAACGACTTTACGTCTTTCACTCAAGGATACAATAGTACCGCACCTAATATACTAGAGTTTTTTTACCGCCTCGATGGAAAATGTCAATAAAAATCAATGCCTCTTTTAACATTTCACAATGCAGCGGGATTGCGTCCTGCCGGAATTTTGTTTCGCCGGAACGAATATTCTTCGGAATGATAAGCTTCGAATC
>OX632367.1:5249379-5286879 GCA_951751655.1 Ophion costatus
GAGCCGACCCCGCTGCAACCGAGAATAACGCAAGAATTATATCGGCAACGAGACTCAACGACGAGAATATTATTCTATTTTCGATATTCCGGGGACAAAGGGCGGGACGGAGAGAGAGAGAAAGAGAGAGCGAGAGAGAGAGAGGGAGAAATTGGAGATGAAAAAACAAGAAAAATAAAAAAATTAACAGGAATAAAAATTTCATGCAAAACAAAAAAAGCCGGATATTGAAAGAAAACAGGATTTTAAATAGAACGAAAATAAACAGAAATCATGGTAATAAGGAGCAGATATAATACAGAATCATACAAAATTAAGAAGGATCAAAGAAATAGGATCCGATATAAAAACAAAAGTAAACTATGCAAGTTATAAACAACAGCATTTTATTTGTATTAACAATCTCCGTAATTGTGTAAAAGTAGATTTTATTTGTACCTACTCCATGAAATCTTCAGCTCCCGATCAAAGATCCGTGATAGTCGCAATCAGTGGGAAACTTCCCATCAGATAAGGCCGTAACGGGTACTAAAAATCGCAAAAAAAACGTTTCGATCCTTCTGGCCAATTATTCGGAGTCGACAAAATCGCGAAATTTCAAACAGCTGTAAGGTCGGTTCTATTTGAATGACATAAATTTAATGGGGGCGTGTGGGGGGGGCGGTTAAAGGCTTCTGATAGATTCCGAGAATGTCGTTGGATTCATCCCGATATATCAATCAGTTTCCTCGTAAAGTGCACATGAAAAATGGCCGAAAAAGAGTCACGCAGGGAAAAATTGGCGAAAGCTGATGGTCCGATTTTGAAATTCTGCCGAAAATAAAAACATCGGAGCTCGACAAATCAAACGGCTTGTTAAAGAGCAAACGATAAAACCAAAATGTTGCAATTTTAAACAGCCTTAGGGTGTTGGTTCCATTTAAGTAAATAGAAAAACAATACAACAGATAAATAAAAAATTAAGAAATAACGTTTCGATACAACGGGAGATCGTGCAAAAATAACGAAAATTAAAGAAAAGGAATTTGATATAACAACAAACATGAACCATGCAAGTTATAATGGATACAACATCAAACGTAATAACGAGAAATAAAAATGTAAGCGAAAAATCAAATACTAAACCTGAGACGATTCTAAAAGCATATAAAATTAAGACGCGCCGAAAAGAATAGTAATAACAATCCGAAACTTGGAAAAAACGAAACCACCAAACCCGCATGAACAGGACAGAGAGAGGGGAGGGAGAGAGAGAGAGAGAGAGAGAGAGAGAGAGAGAGGTATATTTATTGACTGATTGCTAATGTGTATTATGCCTTAGCTAAACTGTCGAGCAAATATGAAATTACAGTTCGAAAAGAACAAGAACAATATAACTATCAACGGGACTAAAAATTTCAAGTAAAACAAAAAAGACGGAAATTTAAATAAATTAGCATTAGACGTAATACGAAAATAATTTTAAGAATTAATATAAATTAAAGAACTAAGAATTCGATACAGTACAAAATGATCCAGTAAAATGAAGAAAAAGTCTTCGATATAAGAACGAAAACCAACAAAATGCAAGTTAAAATCAGCTAGAAGATAAAATATAATAGCAGAAAATATAAATGTAAGCAAATAATCAAATTATAAGCCTGAGGTTAACCTAAATCCTTAACAAAATAGAATACAACGAAAAGAATACTCCAAAATCGAAATTCGGAATTTCGAGATAACAAAATGACCAAATCCGCATGAAAGAGAGAGAGAGGGAGAGAGAGAGCGCGCGAGAGAGAGAGAAGAATAACTATTAGTCTCTTGAGCGAGAAAAGGATATACCTTATTGTCCTCGCGAAGAGGTAGGAATTATCGTTTGTCGTTGTACGTATACGATATACACGTATACCTTATTTCGTCTCTCTCTTCCCTCTCTCCCTCTCTCCTCGCGTTCGTGCTCCTCCGACTTTCTGTATGGGAAAGAAGCCGTGCGATGTTACGTTTCGTGTCGGTTCGACCTCTCATAGAGAAATACCTCTTTGGCTCGCTCTCTCCCTCTCTCTCATTCTCTCTCTCTCTCTCCCTCTCTCCCTCTCTCCCTCTCTATCTCCCCCCCTCTCTCTCTCTCTCTCTCTCTCTCTCTCTCTCTCTCTCTCTCTCTCTCTCTCTCTCTCTCTCTCTCTCTCTCTCTCTCTCTCTCTCTCTCTCTCTCTCTCTCTCTCTCTCTCTCTCTCTCTCTCTCTCTCTCTCTCTCTCCCTCTCTCTCTCTCTTTCTTTCTTCGGCTTGCTCGAAAAGAGCAAACGTCGAGAGTCGCGGGGATCAGGAGGATGAGAAGAAGGAAGAAGCCAAAGAGTCGCGGAGAGGCGAGGACCGAAGAATGGAACCCGAGTTGGTGCATGACCCAGAGAAACCCCCGCTGAGCGATCCCCGACCGAGCGGTTCTCTCTCTCTCTCTCTCTCTCTCTCTGTCTCTCTCTGTCTCTCTCTCACCCTCGGAGATACCATCTTTCTCCATGAGAGCCGCGCACACACCTATATCCACTACCACCGCCTATACGCGAGTGTTCCTTAAGCGCAGGGCTAAAGTCGCCCGTGGCTTTTGGTGCTCTGCTCCTCTCTGCTCTCAGATGCTGTTGCTCGCTCGTCGAGCTCCTCGGACTCTCATCGTCGCGGATACTCGCGCTCGAGGAAAAAACCCTCAGCGAGTCTTATTCTCGTCATCCTTCTCCCTCCCCCTCTCCTCCGGCACGATCAAACACGGACTAAATATTTAGTCGGAAGAAAAAAGATCCAAAGATCGACCGCACGTTCGTCCGAGTCAATTTACGAAAGCGCGTTTCGCGAAACGTCGCGCGATACCTGGCCGAGCAGGACCGAGAGGGGGGAGAACCTCCGGACAGATAGCATCTTCGAACGAGGTTGACAAATGTCCGCGGCTGTAACTCGAAATGTTAGAAGATAACGGCTGCCGGCTCTCGACGGGGCGGGAAGCGCTCGGGGAAAAATAAAAAGAAACATCCTCGGAGGCGATTATTCATATCTGGAGCTTTTTATCGATACTCGACGATGAAATTCCTCCGGGGACCACCGAGTTGGCCGAAGGGCAAAGAGAGGAATTTTCAACGATCCCAGAGAGAGAGAGAGAGAGAGAGAGAGAGAGAGAGAGAGAGAGAAATTCGAGTCTCCGGGTTCCGAGAGAAACGGCTCCCCCTGTCGTAGGTAGTCGGGTGACTCGTCGACCCCTCTCTCTCTCACTCTCTGAGAGTGAGAGAGAGAGAGACGGAACGGGTCTAGGATCGTCGAAAATTACCGGACGGCTCTTCGCTCTCGAACGGCCTACCGATCTTCCCTCCTTACGAATCTCCTTGTCGAACATAGACGAAGAGAGAGCCAAAGGAAAAAAGAATGCATCGAAAATGAGAGGCCTATAAAGAGGGGTGTGTGTTTTTTTCAAGCGAGAGGAGGACCTAACAAATGTCGAATGTATACGTGTATACACGTATACACGTTTATGTACATAAAGGCTTCCGAGATCTCGAGACACGCGTTCTTCTCTATTTGTACCATCTTGTTTGATCGGATAAACGTTTCGGCTGCTTCCCTCGCGAGTCTATATCCCGTGAGAGCGAATTAGAGATGCATCTACGAATTAACGCGCCCGAGTATGTATATTCGTCTGCTACGCATCGAGTGTACATTTTTGACGACTCCCTCGTCAGTCTTTTGTCCACTTTAACGTAATCCCGAAATTTCAAATGGCCGTGGGGTTCTTGGTATTCGAGTGTAGAAGACTCAACGGGGAGTCATCTTGGAGGATTTTCGTAGACTCGAAGAATGCCGCTTGAGCTATCCCCGCTAACGTGATTCGTTATCCTGCAAAACTTATAGGAAAAAATGACAAAAAATGATGGTCCAAGTTTGAAATTGGGCAAAAAATTTAAAAAATTGTCGCAGCTGGGTGATTCGATCTGCATATTCAAGGGTGATTGAGTACGCGGAGGGAGTAAGCGCTAAGAGGAGCCTTCGATGTAAAGAACATTGAAGTGACGGGCGATTCAGTGAAGGCACGCGATTTTGGCGAAGGCGCGAAAAAATGTCGATTCAAATTTGTTTTCTTACGTGCTCACACCGGTGTATTTAAACCCGCGGAACATGCTTATTCACTGCTCATTGAAAATGTATCGAAACACGTTTTTTTTCTCGCATTTACTGCCCGACGTATTTAGCTCTCGGAAAAAAGTCTGTGATGTTCGTGATCCATGGAAAATTTCCCGCTAGATAGATTTTTCAAACGGTTTGAGAGACCAAAAAACAATTTGTCCCTTTCGGCTACTTTCCCGGAATCGCGATAATATCGCGACATTTCCGACAGTCGTAGCGTCGGTTCTAGTCGAGTGATCAATTTAATGGGGGTTTTCGAAAGGATTTTGATACACTTGAAGGATCCCGTTGAATTCATCCCGATATCTTAATTAGTTTTCCCAGGAAATGCACTTGAAAAATGGCCGAAAAAGAAGCAAAGGGATGCCATGGAACGGTTCGCAAAAATCGAAGGTACGAATTTGAGGTTGGATCAAAACTTGAAAAATCATCGAAGCTCTATAAATCAAACGGCACTTTAAAGAGGAAACGATAACAAAGGGATAAATGATCGATGATTCAGTGAAGTTTTTTCTTCCAAGTTGCGAAAAAAATCGTGGATTTTTTTTTCACCCTCCTATCGATGTATTTTTGCTCTCTAAATACGGATTCACAATTCGCTCCCCTGCAACCACCCAATTTTTCATAAGAAATCGTCGAACTAATACGAAAAAGGTTTTTTTCCGTGTTTAGCCGGCCTAATTTTAACCTTTCGACAACTCCGTGATATTCGCAAACGGCGGAAAATTTGCCATTGTACAGACCATCGCAATGGACCGATCGAGAAAAAAAACGCCCGATTATTTCGGCTACTTAAAAATTCCCAAGGTCCTGAAATTTCCGGTCCAGAAATAGCTGATTCACAGATTTCCAGTTTTCTCCTAAACGGTTGATTTTTTGAGAAAAATCAACGAAACACCTTTCACTCTGTTGAACAACGAACAACGTATTTCTCTTCGTTTGCCCGAAATGTGGTCCGTCTGTGAGAGAACTCGGCAGTAGGATTTTTACCGACTGGACGTGTGCGCCATGTCCGTGAAAAATAATTTTCAGTCTCGCAGGCTTGCAACATGAAAGCGCGTTTTATTTAGGCTGCGCGGAGAAAACAGGAGCCTCGAAGTTTAGAATTAATACTATGGTTCAAAAAAAAAAAATATATCATTAAATATCGAAAAGTATTGAATGGAAGATAAAAATTGTAATTATGGTATAGTAATAATGAAGAAATGTAAATTTTAACCTACGATATGCCACGTAAACTGATACAAATAATACATTTTATTCGGCTTATTGTGATTTTTCGTAGTATTTGAAAAATATCCACGTGATTGGAACAATTAGTTTCCAGTATTTTACAAAAAGTACGGTATAAGGAGTCACATTTTACTAATAACTTCGATATATTTTTCGCCATACGCCGAAGATTTATGCTATGCGTATAGTGAAATCTATACATACACGAAGATTCATGCTATACGTATAGTAAAATCCATATGAAAATATAGCGTGTAATAAAGGTTGGTATATTTTACAAAGCACGCATTATTTTTACTATACAGCATATAGGACTCGAGCCTATGCGAGAATAGTTTCAAATGTAATATGCACGCATCATTTTTACTATACGGTGCGAGAATCATTTTTACACTTCTATAACAAGTCTTAGAATGGCCGAACTGGCAGTACACTGCTATACTTTTCTAGCACGGAATATTCGAATTCTGGCAAGCAGTGTTAGAATTTGAGGTCGTATTTTTCTCCGTGCGGGGGGAACGGAGGATTGCACGCAGGCGAAACGTAAACATTCCCACGATGATGCATATCCTGCTGCTTGCGCTCTTTTCCGTCAGAAGAATTTCATGCCAGGCAGGGGTAGGTAGTTTGGTCGACGTCCGGTCGCGCGTGCGTATAAATCCGCGGAGCGGTCGCGTGTACGCCAAGGTGACAGGCGTGCGTACATCGGCTGCGAGTGAGTGAGAGAGAGAGAGAGAGAGGGAGAGAGTCTCGGGCTCCTACGCTCATCGCTCGCAAACGTTAATTCAGCTCGCGCGGACGTGCAACCGCACCGTTAATATGCCCACCCCGATGCGCCGGGCCGCAAATCAGCCCGCGAGATGATGAAACGCCGCGCGCCGTGGAAACCGGAATTACGCGGATATATAGCGGCGCGTTGCCTCATATATACTTTCTCCCGCGCCCGCGCTCTACAATTTTCTCATTCATCGACGTCGAAGAGCTCGTTTCGTTTTGTTCTTGATGTTTTTGTTTTTCTCTTATCAATGAAAATTCGTTTCTCTCGGCGCGTCGCGATTGAGGCACGATGCGTTTCTCATTTGGGCTGAGGCGCTATCGAAACTACCGTGTTTCATTGTGTTGTGCGGAGAGCCGCGGTGGCGGCGGGCGAGACAAGCGACCGGTTTTGTCTCTCGTTCGAACGACGTTACCGCCGCGCAAGCATATACGCGCAGCCGGTGCTCTCGCGCGTCTCTCGTATAACCACTCGTCTTTTTCCTCCTTCTCCTCCTCCACCTCGCGCTGTGTATCTCGCTGCTAGTTGTATATTCTCGTGCGGGCCCGATCCGTGTTGGTTTTGTACACAGACACGCGGGAGATGGAATCATTAACGAGAATCAAATATCGATACGCGCGCGGCCGAGAGAGAGTGAGAGAGAGAGAGAGAGGGGGGGGGGGGAGATTGATTGATCGATAATGTTTATTATGCCCCGGTAAACTCTCGGGCAAAGGCACGAATGAAAAGTAAGAACAAAATATATCGAAATTGAAGAAATAAAAGGTTGATGCAAAAGAATATTGAACGATATGGGATGCGATGAGGTTAGATATGGAACGGAAGCAAGTAACGAACTACATTATAAAATAAAGGCTTGCGGAGGAGCAAAAGTGACAGTTTTAAGCTTGAGATAACAAGGTTGAACGGAAGAAGGGTTTATTGCGCGCTCTGGTACAAGCTCCCTAAGAGTATCGTGCCACCGTAAAGTAAAATACGGCACAGTAATGTATACATAATAGAAACATAAAATTCAAATAAAATAAACCGACATGGATGATGGCGAACAGAGTTGCGCGTGAGCAATACTAGGAGCGGTGACCGCTTAGCCGTGCACCAGCTGAGCTAAGAAAATCTGTACAGCCGAGAATCAAGAAAAAAAAAAAAATTATATATGGGGACGTATATGCGCCGTTACGGAATGTTTCGAATTTTTGACACGCGTCGAACAGTATATATTAGGCATCTAGAGGTATTTAGTGTATAAATTATTAGATAGCAATGTGGCCAGCGTGTCATGTCCATAAAGTGCGGTATAAACGTGACGATTATTGGAGTCGTAAATTTTTGTTATAAGTCCGATAACTTGGCTCGAAATTTTACGCCTATACTATACTAGTATACTACTTCACTTAGAGAAAAGTGCATGATATTTACAACGAACGCGCATGGTAAAAGAGAGTATAGTCGAATTCCCTATAGTTTATTGTCAACGCAATCATAATATGGTTAACACAACTATAAGCGGAAAGTATAGGTGAACATGCGACTTTGACTATTCAGTATCTCCGAAACTACTAACTATTGTATAAAATATTAATTGAAGCAACTATGTTGATATTGTAAAGTCTTTCACAGTAGTTAATAGTTATTTCTGGGATACCAGATGAAAAAACACACTACCAAAACGGCATGAATAGATAGACGCTTATAGTTGTGTTGACCATATTATTATTGCCGTAGCAATAAGCTATATGAGTTTTAGTATGCCCACTTTTACCATGGGCGTTCTTTTATATAAATACCATGGACATTTTTCTCAGTGCAAGTTTGTACTACTAATATGGTTACAATTGACACTTGTTGAGTATAAAGTGTTACGAGATCTTACGAAAAGTGACTATACGAACAATATTGTGGTAATCTTATAGTGAAGATGTAAATGATTTGTGGAACGGGTCAATAAAGTAGAGACAGCAGTGGCACGCTATGATCGATATAGATATATTAGCGCATTCAGTTATCAGTTTTTAGAATTCGATATTTCGAAAACATTTTAGGAGGTCAGGGAATAACAAAATCACGATAAACAATCATACAGATTGAAACAATTGAAAATTGTTGAATTCATGAAATATTATATACATTTAGTAGACATACCATTCAATGTGGTAAAAATAATTATTTTTTTTATAGCGTAAGGAGATATCCATTTTATGAAATACCCACTATATTACATAGCATTCACGATCAACGTATGCTCGAAAGATTGTTGGTTGCGGTTAACGTATGAGCATATTTAACACAACTGCTGAAATATCATAAGCAGTACTGTATTTTTGGCAGTAACGATGACTATAAAATATTATTGTCCCCTCAGGGTAATGTAAATTATGGTTGAAATATGGTTGAAGTTACTATACATTTATCTCATTGTACAAACCCGCGAGGCTATACGTTGGAATTAAGGATATAAAAATAAAGTTGAAATAGAATAAAAATAAAATGAGCTTCGAAAACGAAATAAGCAAAGTCTGTGAGGTATAGACGCCCTGAGTTTGTTTTCGTCTGCAAACAGAGAGGAAGAGAGAGAGAGAACAAGAAGCGCGAAACGATAAATAAATAATGATCATAAAAGCGAAATATGAGAAATCCCAATAGTTCCGCGCATCGCATAAATTATCTTCAATTACTACATACCCGGACTAAAATAAAAGCGGAACAAGAACGCCCTCTCACGTATACGCGGGGACGCCGAAAAAAGCGCGATCCCCGATCGACAATAAAATTAGATCGCGGTTGCAAGAGCGATTCAAGGTGTCGCTGCGTGCGGCTGAAAAATTGGGGAACGCGCGCGTCTCGTGTTCGGAAGCCGCACGTATCGCCTTCTCGCGGAGTAGGATCTACGTGAGTAGAATGTCCCGCGACCGCGCTGAACGTGTCGCCGACGACGAACGGGCGTGAGAACAAAATTGACCGCTGCATGCGTAGTTCGCGCGATGAGTAGGAAGGCCGAGCGTGATGGCGTACGACGTAGAAGAATAACGAGTAGGGTGCGGCGAGATGCGAAGAAGAAGAAGAAGAAAATGGCAAAGACACTATCGCGGAATTGCAGGTTCGCGTGACGGTCCTGGACAGAAACGACGTGGCGCCCTCGTGGGGTCCGGGTCCCTGGCGATACGAGATATCGGAGGATTCGCCGGCCAACACGATAGTCGCCGTCCTGGAGGCTCGAGATCCCGACACGATCGGCGATCTTCGGTACAGCCTCGTCGGGCCGATCGAGCCACCTCACACGGCCATCCCCGACGACTCCTATCGACTCGACGAGGGACACTTTGAGCTCGACTCGAGGAACGGACAGCTCAGACTCGGAGAGGCCCTCGATCGCGAGACACGCGACCGTTACGTCCTTAGAGTTCGCGCCGATGACGGAATTCAACACACCGACGTCGACTTGATTATTCTGGTAAGTTTGTTTAGCTCTTCGGCGGCAGCGACGTCTGTCGGAGGGAAAATCGCTTGCTCGTCGGATCAATCGAGCCCGCGAGAGACGCGCGTTTTGCAGGTGACTGACACGAACGACAACGCGCCAAGCTTCAGATCAACGGTGTACTCGTTCGACGTGGCCGAGAACGTGCCACGGGGCACGCGATTCGGCCAGGTGAGCGCCAGCGATGCCGACGCCCCCGGACCCAACAGCCGCATCACTTACGCCCTCGTCTCGGACTGGGCCAACGACGTCTTCTCCCTCAATCCCAATACGGGCGTCTTCACACTCACCGCCAGTCTCGATTACGAGCAGGTAACGCGCGTCCGTGTTTCTTTTTTCACGGGCCGATTTATCGGTGAATCAAGCTTGTCGATCGAACGGGGAGATTTCGACGTGCCGCCGTGATAAGTCGAATGATTCAATATGCCGATTTTTCGCAGCTCCGTCACTACATACTCGTGGTGGAGGCAACCGACGCCGGTACACCCGCGCTCTCAACGAGCGTCACGGTTTACTGCAACGTCGTTGACCTCAACGACAATCCACCGATATTCGAGGGGGGTCCCTACGGGGCCGATATACCGGAAAATTCGACGATCGGCACGAGGGTGCTCACGGTAATCGCCCGGGATCTTGACTCCGGTGAGAACGGCCACGTCGTGTACGCGATCTCGAGCGCGGACGATAGTGGCGATTTTACGATCGCTCCAAACGGCACGATCTTCACGAGACGTAGTCTCGACCGGGAGAACCGATCGAGCTACGATCTCGTCGTGACGGCCACCGACGGAGGTTCGAAGCCCGCCAAGAGTGGCCTCTCGTCGAGCGTGCGCGTTACGATATCGCTGCTCGACGTGAACGACGAGGCGCCCGAATTCGTCTCGGGCAACGAAACATTCATCACGGAGAACGCGCCTCTCGGCACCCTCGTTGCGGCCGTAAAGGCTCTCGATCGGGACGTCGATGGCAACGGCTACGTCGAGTATTCACTCGAGGAGCAACCCGGCACCCCGGTGCCCTTCTCCCTCGGCACCGTCGACGGCCTCTTGCGCGTCTCCGATCGCCTCGATCGCGAGACCCGACCGAATTACACACTCGTGGTGACGGCACGCGATCGGGGTAGACCACCGAGATCCAACACTCTCTCGCTCGTCGTTCGTCTTCTCGACGAGAACGACAACGCTCCCGTCTTCGAGCCGAGACGTTACTCGGCCACCGTCGCCGAAAATTCGAGCATCGGCGCCAGCGTCGTACAGGTAAGATACGCCCCCCGACCCAATAACGAATCCCTCAAGGCTACAAGGCTACAAGGTAACGAGAAAATCGCTTATGAAAAATCGGCAATGAGAAATCGCTTACGAGTAGGGTTCGTTTGGCAGGTTTACGCGACCGATCGAGACTCCGGAGCTAACGGCCGTGTGCGCTACAGCATCGCCCTTGGAGACGAGAATCGCGACTTCGCCGTTTCCGAGGACGGCGGAGTCCTCAGGGTCGCGAAGAATTTGAATTACGAGCGGAAATCGCGATATCGGTTGACCGTGAGAGCCGAGGATTGCGCCGAGGAGCTCGGCCAGATCCGAAGAGAGGACACCGCCGAAGTGCTCGTCAACGTTCTCGACGTCAACGACAATGCTCCCGTCTTCCTCGACTCGCCCTATCTTGCTCACGTTATGGAGAATACCGTACCGTCCGGATTCGTCGTACGGGTCAGTAACCCCTTCGTTTTTCCTACAGCCCTCCGAGCCCCTCGAACGCTGCTCCCCTCATACCCTCTCGCGCAACTCCACAGGTCAGAGCCTACGACGCGGACACACCGCCCTACAACGATCGGGTGAGGTACTTCCTCAAGGAGGGCGACACCGATCTATTCCGCGTCAACGCGAGTACCGGCGAGATATTTCTGCTCCGAGCGTTGGACAGGGAAGCAGTAGCCGAGTACACGCTCACCCTCGTCGCTATGGACACCGGTTAGTGCGCACGCCTCCCGTACGCGATATACCCGCCTAGATATACGCACGTACCAGCGGAAAAATAAACAAAGGCGAGAGCGAGAGGAATGCCGCGGGAGGGAGGGACGCACTCGTCTCGCTCTCCGTGCGCCTGCAACGTCTCGGAAGCCCCCTACGGAGAATTAGGCTCGCTCTTTCCTCCTCCACTCCTTCTTCGTCCTCCCTTCTCCTCCTTCGCCTCTTCATAGTCCTTCTCGCGCGTTTATCTCGTCCTCCGTTCGCGCGTACCGACGCCGCCTATCAACGCGAATACGCTGTTTATTCGCTCTAGCTCGCACGCGAAAATATTGCATGCGTTCCGTTGAAAATATGTAACGAGGCTGTTGAGGGCCCTGAGCAAACGATTAACAACCAACGACGCAAAAAAACAAATAAATCCGAAAAACTCAAATGAAGGATAAACAACAGATCGAAAGAAACAAACGACCCAAACGAGCTGAAAAAACAAACGAGCACAATCCCTATGAAACCCAAACCCGCGTAAATTCAAATCAAACGACACAAATCAACGAGAAAAACGAACAACCGATCGATAGAACACAACTAACGGAGACAGACCCAAAGGAAAAATAAACAACCGATGGAAATAATAAACGAAGCCAAACTTAAACAAACAACCAACACGAACAAACTCAAACGACCCTTATTAAATCCAAACTCATACAAACAAACAAACGCAAAGCTAAACGAAGCCGAAACTCAAGCGATCGAACCATCATGCGTAAAGCAAACAAACGCGAGCGATGAAGAAAAAAAAAAAACAACGACAAACCCGAACGAACAAACGAAAAAATACAAACCCGCGTAAACCGAGAAACAAAAGACAGACACAGAGCCAAACGAACGATACATCTAGCAACCTTTTCCGCTGCAGGCTCACCACCGTTGACCGGCTCGGGAATTCTCAAAGTCGTCGTTCTCGATGTCAACGATCACAGTCCGGAATTCGGAAGAGCCGAATATCGGGCGAGCGTCGCCGAGAATATGCCACCGGGTACGTGGGTCGCGAAACCAACCGCCACCGACAAGGATCACGGACCGAACGCGAAAATACGGTAATTTAATAGGCGCGCGCGCGTCTCGATTCTCCCCGAGTCTCTCGTCTGTGCTTCAATTGTGAAGTACGACACATTGACAGTCGTTCGGCAATTACCTGGCCGAACCGAGTTTTCCGAAACGTAACGTACGGATGTGTGTGTGTGTGTGTGTGGGTGTTTGGTGTGCGCACTTTGTGGCCACGCAGATACAGCCTGTTGGGTGACAAGGCCGAGCAATTCAGCGTCGATCCGGAGACCGGACGCGTCACGAGCCTGGTACCTCTCGACCGTGAGAAAACGGGCGTTTATCATCTGACCCTCGTCGCCCGAGACTCCAGCCCGACCGAGCCCAGAGCCTCGGCCGTAAATCTCACGATAAACGTCGCCGACGAGAACGACAATGCACCGCGATTCTCGAGCCCGAGTTACACGGCCTACGTGCCGGACTCCACCAAACCCGGTAAGTCCTCCTCGTTGGCAATGAATAACTCGAAAATATAGCCAGATTCCGAAAAAAACTCGATAATTGACCGTCTCTCCAGGGGATTTTGTATTCGGAGCAAAAGCAACGGACGAGGACCAAGGTGAAAATTCGAGGATAACGTATCGGCTGGGCAGCGGCGGCGGCGGGGGCGGCGGCGCCGACGACGACGACGACGACGATGACGATGACGACGCCGACGACGACGACGACGACGACGACGACGTCGAGAGATTCGTCATCGACGAGGCCAACGGAGTGATCCGCGCAGCTCGCGAATTATCGTCGAGCGTTGGCAAGAGAACGTTTCGTGTGAGGATCGAGGCGTCGGACAACGGTGCGGAGCCGCGACGCGCGAGCGCCGAACTCGCGGTGCACCTACGGGAGAGACGACTATTTCCGACTTTCCGCTCTAATACGGCGGACACTCGCTTCGTACTGTCGGAGAATGCGGCCGAGGGTCGAGTGATCGCCACCCTGAGCGCCACCACCCCGAAGATCGGCGCAGCGAGTGACCTCGTGTTCGGTATAGCGGGTGGTAACGTCGGGGACGCCCTGAAAATCGATCCTCGCACAGGCCAGGTCTCAGTCGCGTCGGGCCTCGATCGCGAGACCGCACCCTTCTACGAGGCTTGGCTTCGAGTAAGCGATTCGGACGAACCGCCCCTCGCCAGCGTTCTTCAATTCTTGATAAACGTCACCGACGCCAACGACAATCCGCCCGTAATGGAGACACCCGTTTACAACGCCACCGTCCTCGAGGAAGAGTATCCGCCGTTGAGCGTCGCCAGGATCACCGCGAGCGACGCCGACTCCGGTGAAAACGGCCTCGTAACGTATCACCTCGTCGACGATTTCGAGGGCTTGTTCACGATCGACGAGTCGAGCGGCGAGATCAACACGAACGGAAAACTCGATCGGGAGGAAGTCTCGTCGTACGAGCTCGTCGTCGAGGCCCGCGATCAGGGCGAGCCTCGGCTTACCGGGACCGCGAGCGTTCTCGTCGACGTTCTTGACGTAAACGACAATCCGCCCCGTTTCACGCGACTCTTCAGCGTAAACGTCACCGAGAACGCCGAAATCGGCACTTTCGTCATACGCATTACGAGCAGCGATCTCGACGTCGGCAGAAACGCGAACGTCACCTACAGCTTCAGGGATAACGAGGCAGCGAGAAAATTTTCCATCGAAGCATCGACGGGAAACGTGATGGTCGTGGGTAATCTCGATAGGGAGGAACGGGACGAGTATCTGGTGAAAGTGGTCGCGGCGGACGGCGCGTGGGCAGCGGACACGACCCTAACCGTCACGATACAGGATCAAAACGACAACGCGCCGAGATTCGATCGGGACTCTTATCGCTTCAATTTTCCCGAACTCGAGAGACCGATGGCGCGAGTCGGTCGGGTCGTCGCGACGGACAGCGACAAGCAAGGCCCAAATTCCGCCGTCTCGTACGGTCTCGTGCGACCCTCGGATATCTTCGGCGTTGATCCCACAAGCGGTGACATCTTCGCGAAAAGAACGCTTCGCTACAGGCGCACGAATCGTTCCTCCTCCTCCTCCTCCTCCTCCTCCTCCTCCTCCTCCTCCTCGTCGCCGGAAAATCTTTATTCCCTGACGATCGTTGCTACGGACAACGGGAAACCTCCCATGTCGACGATTATTCCCGTTCACGTGAACGTCGTCGACGCGAACAACAACGCTCCTCGTTTTCTTCGACAGTCCTATCTGTCGCCGGTGCCGGAGGCTTTTCCCCTCGGACGCACCGTTCTCGGCCTCGAGGCCCGCGACGACACGGATTTCGGAGTTAACGCCGAGATCGAGTATTCCCTGACGAACGGAAACGCCACGGAGTACTTCAGCGTCGAAGCCGCGACCGGACTCGTTCGCGTCGCTAAGAGCATCCTGTCTTTCGGCGTAGGCGCGAGCTTCGTCGCGCGGGCTCGAGCCACCGACAAGGGAGTACCGCCTCGGAGCGACGAGGTAGCCCTGACCCTTGTCGTGACCGGGGAAAATCGTCACGCCCCGATATTCGCGGCCGTAAGCTATCAGGTGCGCGTACCGGAAAACGAGCCCGTCAACACGACCATCCTCACGGTCAACGCCCGCGACGCCGACGACGACGGACCCAACGCTCTCGTCCGTTACGCTTTGTCGTCGGACAGCGGCGAGAACAACGAGTTCTCCATAAATCCACTGAGCGGTGCCGTAACCCTCCTCGAGCCTCTCGATTACGACAGCGTGCGCGAGTATCGCTTGAACGTCACCGCTACCGATCTCGGCTTCGAGCCTAAACGATCGGTCGCCACTCTCACCGTCAACGTCTCCGACATCAACGACAATCCACCGAGATTCGATCGAAGCCTCTACGAGGCGTATCTGGCCGAAAATTCACCGCCGAACGCTTTCGTAGCCGAGATCGTGGCGCGCGATCCAGACTCGCCCAAGTACGCGATCGTCGAGTACAAGATCCTCGGCGGTAGCGGCAAGGACGCGTTCGTCATCGATCGCGACACCGGAGTCGTCAGGTCCCGTCTCGTTTTCGACTACGAAGAGGCCAACGAGTACAACCTCGACGTGGTGGCCGCGAATCCCGACTCGAATCCCCGAATGCTCGGTTTCACGAGCGTGCGAGTACACGTGACCGGTGTAAACGAGTTTTATCCGAAATTCGTTCAGCCCGTGTTCCACATGGACGTCTCGGAGAGCTCGGAGGTCGGCACTTGCGTCGGTCTCGTTCAAGCTACCGATCAGGACTCCGGCGAGGACGGCCGGGTTTATTATCTTCTGGTGGGCTCCTCGAACGATCGGGGCTTCAGCATCGCTCCCGAATCCGGTATGATCGCCGTTTCTCGGAGGCTCGATCGGGAAACGCAAAATCGCGTTATTCTTACGGTAATGGCGAAAAATGCCGGTGGCATACGCGGCAACGACACCGACGAGGCTCAAGTCATAATATCGATACAGGACGGCAACGACCCGCCGGAATTTCTCCAAAATATTTACGAGGCCGATGTCTCCGAGGGCGAGCCTCAGGGCACGAGAATTCTCGCCGTGCGGGCCCTCGACAAGGACGTGCGACCGCAAAACAATCAATTCTCGTATTCCATCATCGGCGGAAACGCCGGACAAGCGTTCAAAGTCGATCCTCGGACCGGTGACATCGAGACCGCCCGGCTACTCGATCGCGAGACCCTACCCAACTACGAGCTGACGATCGGGGCGATCGACACCGGAAGCCCACCCCAGACCGGCACCGCGACCGTTCGCATACGCCTTCTCGACGTCAATGACAACGGCCCCGTCTTCGAGCCCGCCGAGGTCGTCGGCTACGTCAGCGAAAACGAACCCCCTGGCACGAGCATCGTCACCCTGACAGCCACGGATCCGGATCTTCCTCCCAACGGAGCACCATTCACCTACAGATTGATCGGCGGACGACAGGCCGACTCGGTTAGCCTCGACAAACACTCGGGTCTCCTACGAACCACCAAGAGTCTCGATCGTGAACTCGTGCCGCAATTGGATCTCTTGGTAAACACGCAATTCACAATTATTTTCTCTCGTTGTCTCTCGCTCTCCTCGAGCTGGCCATTTATAGTACATATTACCTTCGGGGGACGCAGATCGAGGTCGAGGATTCTGGAGTACCGAAGATGAGGAGCGAACACACGGTCACGATAATGGTCCTGGACGAGAACGACAGCCCGTCGACGCCCCGATCCGTTCGCGTACTCGTCAATTCTTTCAACGGTCGGACACCCTTGGGAAAAATAGCCGATGTTCGACCAAACGATCCGGACACGAGCGGCGACTACTCGTGCAAAATAATCCAGGCCTCGAATCCCGCTGGTGTACTCGGCATCCCGATTGCTTGCGATTTACATACCAGCAAAATTACACCGGGTACGAAACTTGATAAATTACTCGGATCGCGCTCTTTCGGCTCTCTCCCCCTTCCTACTGACTCTGAATTATTCATGCTAGCGTATACGCGCCGAAACAAAATTCAAACAAACAAACAAAAAAAGCCCAGACTCGTTCTTCTCGTCGCTCAACGCCTCCTCCTCCTCCTCCTCCTCCTCCTCCTATCGAGACGTGAATTCGATTTGAAAAAAAAATATTTTCATATAAATATGGCGCGTTAACTCGAACCAGCAACGAAGGATCAGCAACATCCCGGTCGTAGGTGTAGGACCAAGTAATTGCCAGCTGGTTTGTAGAGCCGCGAATTCGGAGGCTTCTTATTTGCGACGCAACGAGAGCTTTTCGTGTTAAAAAGGAGCCCTCTGCGGTAAATAAAATTTAAAAAAAATTGATTTATTTTCACAGGCCTCGGTTACTCGCTGAGCGTGTCTGGGAATGACGGCAGACATCCGGACGTCGTGTCGAAAGTGAGCGTCGATTTCGCGATATTCACAAATTCCACGGTCGAGAACAGCGTCAATCTCCAGATCGCTGGAACGAGCGCAAGCGATTTTCTCGCCCGGTATTATCGCTCTCTGTTGGACATGTACCGAGAATCGGTGAGCATCGGGGAGAATTTCGTGATCTACGGTTTCAGCGAGAGCGACGAGAATCTCGACGTTTTCGTGGCGATCGAGACTCCGCTTGGTGAGTAACGGCGCGTCTCAGTCAATATTCGTCCTTTAGTGCGCCTTCCTTACGCTCGTACCGCGTTTCGCGCAGGATACCGCCAAAAGTACGAGGTGGCCGAGTTGTTGACGAGGAAACGCGATCAAATGGAATCTCTGCTGGAGCACAGAAGAACAAAGATCGGCCATTCGCCGTGCAAAGGGGAGGCCTGCGAGAACGGCGGTGCCTGCAGCGATCGACTGATCGTGCACGAAGAGGCGCGGATCACCGACGCGCCAAATTTCATTCTTACGTCGCCGAGGATAATTCACGCGAGCGTGTGCAAATGTCGGGAGGGCTTCAAGGGGGCGCGCTGCGAGAAGCGACAAGATCCATGCTCGCCGAATCCTTGCGCGCCAGGGGCGCAGTGCAGACGCATGGGTTACGACTTCGCGTGCGCCTGTCCGGCCAATCGGGAGGGCAAGCTGTGCGAGCTTGAGCGAGGCGAGGCTTGCGCGAGCAATCCTTGCGGCAACGGCGGATCGTGCAAAGAGAGCCCAGATGGCTCGAGCTTCTTTTGCCTGTGTAGGGCGGGCTATCGCGGCAATCGTTGCGAATCGGTCGCCGACTCGTGCCGTCCGAATCCTTGTCTCCACGGTGGCCTCTGCGTCGGTCGGAAGCCCGGGTAAGCCGCGGCCCAAAGCTCACGCCATTCGCCAATAACACGCGACTAACAAACCCGAAATCTTTCCATGCAGTTACGCGTGCAGCTGCCCGGAGGGTCGTTACGGTAGGCACTGCGAGCTTTCGACCTTCGGCTTTGACGATTTGTCCTACATGTCTTTTCCGGCCCTCGACTCCAACACCAACGACATATCGATAGTCTTCGCCACGACGAAACCCGACGCCCTCTTGCTCTACAATTACGGAGCCCAGAGCGGTGGACGTTCGGACTTTGTCGTCCTCGAGCTGACGGACGGAAAAATCGTATTCTCGTACGGTGGCGCGAGAAGCGCGATCACGAGCATCACCGTACAAGCTGGCGAAAGCCTCGCCGACGGCACGTGGCACAAGGTGACCGCGACCAGATACGGAAGAGTCGCGTCTCTGAGCGTATCCAGCTGTCGCGAGCACGGCGACGCCTGCGACGATTGCCGTCCCGGCGATGGATCCTGCTACGTCGATGACGTCGGACCCACCGGGTCGGTAGAGCGAGCCCTATTCGTTTGTTTCTTTTTTCACGCACACACTGACTGACCACTGAGGTTTAACACGCTCGTTGCGTCGTTTCGTTTGGCAGAACACTCAACTTCAACAACAATCCGCTGCTCCTCGGCGGTCTCGCGAACGCTGATCCGGTTCTCGAGCGTCCCGGTCAAGTGCACTCGGACGATTTCGTCGGCTGCCTTCACTCGGTCTCGATAAACGGACGAGCCCTCAATCTCTCGAGTCCTCTCGCCTCGCGGGCCGTAAAATCAACTTGTCCGCGCTCCGAGCGCAATCCCTGCGCTCAGGACGCACGAGACGAGGCGGCATGCAATCGCGGCGAAACTTGCTACGACAAGTGGTACCGAGTCGCTTGTCGATGCAACGGACTCGTCGCGCCAAACTGTTACAGAGCTCTCGATCCCGTCAACCTCAGCGACGGAAGTTTCATCGAATTCAAGGTAATTCGTCATTGCGGCGTTCTGCATTCCTACCAGCGCCAAACGCGTGGCATTACCCGCTCGTTTTTTTCTCGCAAATTCCATTCGCAGATCTCGGAGAAACACAGGAGAATGCAACTCCTGGAATATCTGTACGGCGGCTCGACCGTGTGGCCAAGGGCCAATCGCTCGAGTCGATCGGTCAAGGACGAGGCCGATTATTTTGGCGCCTTGTCACCCCCGAAAACGATCAGTCTTCTCTTCCGGACCCCCAGGCGTGATGGAATATTGATATACGCGGCCACCAACAAACATTACACTTCCATCGAGGTATATAGACTTCCCGGTGAAAAATGGTCATATCTGAGCAGATACGCTCATGTAGGTGTTTATCTGCAATATAAATTTATCTGATCTGATCATGCATGGTCAAAGACGAACATACGTGTATTTTTATGCGCTCAGGGGTAGCTCTATATCTGGTCAGATATGATCGCGCATAAGTAAAAAATATGTGCCGATATGAATTTATAGGTGAACATGTCTGCCCATGTCTGCCATGTCTAACCAGATATAGTACGATTCACGGCTACGTACGAGCTCACACATGATCAGACTTGAATATGAAACCCAACTCGTGCACGATCAGGTCTTAAAATATTTGCCCATGTACGATTGTATCTGCCCAGATATAGAATTTTACTCGAAGCCATCCAAGCTCTATATGATCATCGCTGAACATGCGCTTGCCCACGTGTGATCAGATCTAATCAAATATAAATCAATGCATATCCACATATAAAAGTGTTATTATGATTGTGCGTCTTATTAACACACACACAGAGATGCGCGCATGCGCACACATAGTCACACGTTATTGGCCTATTTGAAAACTCCCATTTCATCCGTGTATAACACTGTGTAAATCACTTATGAAAAATATAATCGGTTCGCAAATCGGATATCATACTGTACGTCGAGGTTAAGTATCGTATAAGTGTACGGCAAGGAGATAGACATACGACAACACCACACATACTCATATCTGCTATTAATACAAGCATGTTCACCCTGATATGGATATATCTGTTCTGATATGACCAATTACGCTTCGAAACCGATCAATTTTGCATATTATAGGCAGATTCGATATTGTCAGGTCTGCCATCATATGGTCTGATATCGTCAAATCTAATCATATATGCTCTGATATGGCCATTTTTCTTGTATGATTAGACAATATCCGGATATGATCGATCATATCTGGATCGCATATAATCCAGATATAATCAGATGTGATCTGATCGGATAGTTTTTTCTCGAGTTTTGTGTAACTTTTGGGGAATTTTTGTGTAACTTTCATACGATCCATTGATTTTAGCTGCGAAACGGACAGCTGTCGTATGTCTCGTTGCTCGGCTCATCCGTCAATATGACAGCGGCCGGCGGCGATGCCGAAGGAAGCCTCCTCTCCGACGGTCGCTGGCACAACTTGACGCTGCATGCGTTTTCCCGAGGCCTGAGGTTACTCGTGGACGGCGAGTCGAGGGGCGACGAGCTCGACTCCGCCGGAGTGCACGACTTCCTCGACCCGTATCTGACGAGCCTGTCGCTCGGCGGCGCTCGCCCTGACGTCTATCGCGTTCGAGACTCAAGGCCCACCAGCTTCGAGGGCTGCCTGGCGAATTTTACCATAAATAACGAGATTCAGCCGTTCAGCGGCTCGGGCTCGGTACTCGGCGACGTAATTTATCACGGCAAGGTGGCGAGCAACTGCGGAGCGGGAACGATCGGGACGAGCTCGACGACGGCCGCCGCGGATCCTCTCAGTATCGGCATAACCCTCGTCATTGTATTCTTCGTAATTCTTCTAGTTGCGATACTGGTGAGCTTCGTTGTGTTTCGTCTGCGCCGCCAGAGCAAAGAGAAGAGCGCCACGACGGTCATCAACAACAAGAACACCAATGCGATAATGAGCGGCAACTCGTTGGGCGGTGGTGGCGTCGGCGGAGGCGGTGGCGTCGGAGGGAGCGCCGGCGGCGGCGGTGGCGGCGGCGGTGGCGCTGCCGATGGCGCTGGGATCACCGTCTCGAGGCACGAAAACACCTACATATCGGACAGCTCGGATCTCCGTGGCGTCGGGCACATGGCGCCCGAGCTCATATCGAAAAAGTTCAAGGAACGAGAGATAAACGCGTCCGAGCACAGGTCCCAACGACCCGACATTATCGAGCGCGAGGTTGCCAAATCTCCACTGATCAGGGACGAACATCCGCCCCATCTTCCGCCACCGGCTCAGTCGTCACTGCACTCGCACGAGCACGAGCCCGACATGCCCGAGCACTATGACCTCGAGAACGCCAGTTCCATAGCGCCCAGTGACATCGACATCGTCTATCACTACAAGGGCTATCGAGACGGCATGAGAAAGTACAAAGCGACCCCACCACCCATCGGATCGTACGGCAATCATCACAAGCACGCGGGACAACAGCAGCAGCAGCAGCAGCAGCATCGACACGTCGGCGGACCTTTTCCACCTCGGGCCATGCCACCTCCGAGCGTCGGTCAAACGTCCGGAACGACTCCCGCCGCCGCCGCCGCCGCGGCCGCCGCCGCCGCCGCCGTCGCGGCTGCCGCCAAATTGCTCCAAAGCACGCCACTTGCCAGACTCTCGCCCAGCAGCGAATTGTCCGCTCAACAACCTCGCATCCTGACCCTCCACGATATCAGCGGTAAGCCGCTGCAGAGCGCCCTTCTCGCGACCACCTCGTCCTCCGGTGGCGTCGGCAAGGACGCACTCAATTCCAACAGCGAGAGAAGCCTCAACTCACCCATAATGAGCCAATTGTCGAGTTCAACCGCGAGCAGAAAGGCACCGCAGTCGAACAACGAGAACGCTAACAATCCCGCCACCGGCCCGATGGGCCTTACCGCCGAGGAAATCGAGAGATTGAACTCCCGACCGAGAACCTCCAGCCTCGTTTCGACCCTCGACGCGGTGAGCTCCTCGAGTGAGGCCCGCGGGCCCACCGCGCACGGCCCCCTTCATCTTCACAGGCGACACACTCCGCCACCGGACAGACTCGACAGGCGAAACTCCTCGACCACCGACGAGAGCGGAAACGACAGCTTCACCTGCTCCGAGATCGAGTACGACAACAACTCTCTCGCCGGTGACAAGAGATCCCCCGACAATATGTACGGCAACAAGCAGAGCGACGTTGAGCAAGTTGCTCAAAACAGAAGCAACGACTCGTCCCAATCGACCAAACCTCCCTTGCCACCTAGCGTTAATTACGACGGATTCGACAGCTCGTTTCGCGGCTCTCTCAGCACCCTCGTCGCCTCCGACGACGACTTGTCAACCCACATGGGCAGCCTCTACAGACCGACCAACGATTCGCCCTCCGCCAATACAGCTCTCAGCTGGGACTATCTTCTCAATTGGGGACCCAACTTCGAGAGCCTCGTCGGTGTCTTCATCGACATCGCCGAATTGCCCGACAGCGCCAATCGCGTACCGAGCACTCTCAGGCTGCCCGCCGGTATGCCCAAACCTTCCGAAGAGTACGTTTGACCCGTGCACCCCTGCGATTCTTTCGTTATTTGCCAGTAGCCCATCCATCGCGACTCTTGCCATTGTGGCCATGAGAGAGAAACGGACAGATCACGCGTATAGATTCGAGACTCGAATCTTCTGTATAGTTTTATAGTTTTTTATGCCCGGTTCACCGATGAGAGAACACTTGTTAGGGTTTCGACATCTTGTATCAGGATGCTTCTCTTGCTCATATGTACAGTTTATCGTTTTAATAGGCGAAACAAATTATGTTCTCTCATTCGATGGAGCATGCGCGACTGACGTGTTGGTATCGAGGTGCCATTTATACCGAAGCAAAAAATGCAAAATTCAACGAATAGCTCGAGTTATAGGTAGCGGCTGAAAGGCTCAATTCGTTTAAGGAAATTTGAAAACGTCCATTTCTTTTTTGCCAATCTCTTCGATTATCGCACTTTGTAAATAAAGAAGAACAATCTAGGATACGAATACGCGCGAGCGCAGACTGCAATAAGCTAAAGTGCACGCGTTGCGACTTTTGCCATTCCTAGCCATAGCAGAATTATCACTCTCTACGAAGAATGAAAAAGAGGACGATATTTCCAAGCTGCGAGACTGATTTATCCACAAATTATATCACCGTGAATACTGTAAATTATATACAAAAAGCAGCCCTGTAAATAATTCATACGAGAAGGAGCCCCTTGTGTAAAAAAAAAAAAAAAAAAAAAAACGAAGAGTGGAACGGAGAAAAATTTAGGCATACGAAAAATAGATGTACTTTTTACTATATTTGTAATATAATATACAATTTTATATAGTCACGTGACAATTACTTTCCCCATCGAATCAGACGAGAATGTTACACAGGCACATAACGAATACTCGTAAAAATTATCGTATCAAAAAGCTGTCGTCGTGAGACCTTTGAACACGGAAAAACACGTTGTGGTACAAGGCAGTACTTCCGAATAGCTGTTACCTGCGATTCAGCAAAAAGTTTGCACGGGCCTTCTTTTTGATAATATAAATCGCTAGCTGAATGAATTTTTGGCGCCTGGCAATAGTTTTCGAAGTACTCATTTTTGAAAATTGATCAATGGGGCGGGGGTGTGCGTCTATCATGGCGTGCTGCTTCACCCTACCTTACCCTACTTTACCGACATCATCAGAATTCCCAGTTAGCCAAACGTACCGCCCAGTTAGCCAAACGTACCGGTGGTACAGCGTACCGCAAATGTGGAGTACGCCGTACTGGTACGACACCGGTAATGTACGAGTACGGAGTACCAGCGTAGTTGTACCTCCGCGGCACCGCCACCGTCGAGTTACACCGTACGGCAGTATATTTGCAGTATGCCGTACCGTAACCGTGGAGGTACGCCGTACAGCAATACATTTGCGGCACGCCGTACCGGTACCGCGGCGATACGCCTGCTGCAGTACATTTCCAATATGCTGTACGGGTACCCTGGAGGTACGCCGTACTGCAAATGTACTGATAGAAAAAATGAATTTTCGTCTATTCTCCCGTGACATGGTTAATCACGCGTGGCATATTTATATTATACGAGGCGTGTTTTTCAACACCGAATGGCTTCTCAACGTTTACTTGAGAATAAGTGTAGCTTGGACCCCGTGATAAAAAAAAATTGGAATACTAAATTATTAGCGGCGCGAAGGGGAACGTTCGAAAAGCCCGCCGAAAAGGGAGATGAGTGGCGGGAATGCTGGTGTCCGACCGGCAACAACCTGGCGTGCGCGTGCGCGCGCCGTTCCCGCGTACGAAGCTGATTGGCGAAAACGGGAGTCGGAGTGCAGATGCAATAGCGTGAGTGGACGTGCTATGTGATAGAGAGTATTGTAAAATTGATCTGTTCACCACGCGGTGCCCTGGGACTAATAGTGATTTAAAAGGATTGTTAAGGTAAGTTCTTGTTTCTGTTTTGTTTTTCTTGCCTTTCTGCCTGTTTCGCTCTTCCTCGCTCTCTATCGGTCTTCGTCTTGTACGACGCCATCGTTCCGCAAATATTTTGGAGAGACCGCGTCGAATCGGGCTGTCACCGAAAAATCTGTCGGGATACTTGTAGCGATTTTTTTCAAGATTCCGTCAACTAGAGAATCCACGTTATTTAAAAAAAATTCTCTATCTCGAAAAATTGTTTTCGCTAAATACCGCTCTTGGTACTCAGCCTTTGAACGTCTATTTTTTGGGAAAAAAAGTGCGGCGGGGTTGGGGCACGAAATGGAGAATGATCGTGAACTGATCGGTGTTCTTTCTTGTTTTTATTTTCAGAGGAATTTTAAAATTCTATTCATGATTGTAACAAAAGCTCTTGGCCAGAGGTTTTATGTGGCAAAGCAGTAAGATGCGCTTTTTTGCTGTTGTCGAGAAAATCCCCACTGAAACATTTCGTTGTGCAATCATACTTTTTATCGAAAAAAAATTTCAAACACCGTGTGGTCCAGTGAGCAAGCTCTCTGCTTTATAAACCCGACATCCTGGGTTTGAAACACACTGCTGGCAATTTTTGTTTAAAAAGTTTTTATTCCAATGTGTAAGGATAATTTCCGGCAATTAGTGAAAACGATCATGCGTGTAATAAGTTTTTTAAATGCCGTGCATAACTTTCTTTACGAACAACATTATGGAGTTCGAAAGCGTCGGTACTTCCATAACAGACGGCTTTTTAAAAACGTATTATATACATAATTATTAAAACTGATTGATAGGAATTCTCCGTACACACATGTGAATGAAAATTTCATTTTTTTCAAAGTTGCCAGTAGCGAGATTCGGACCGAGGACCGCAGGCTTATAAAGCAGAGAGCTTCTTCGCTGCGCCACACCCTTTTTGAAATTTTCTTTATGTAAAAAGTATGATAACGCAATAGAATGTATCAATGCTGATTTTCTTCACAATGGCAAAGAAGCGCATCTTACTACTTTGCCCCATAACACCTCCGGCCATGAGTTTTTATTACATGTAGTATGAATCGAATCTGAACTTGACTATTCTTTTCAGTTTGGACGTTAAAAAAGGGCAAATTCTCATGATTTTTTTATAGGTTTATATTATTGATATTGATATAAAAGTTGTTACACTTAATAAATACATTTTCTAAATACATGAAGGAAAAAAAATTATTTAAGACACTATTTACAGACGAAAATGTCCTGAAAATTGTAGCTCTGTGCTGTTAATGAAATCTCGGAGATGAATCATCCGAACGAAAAAAATCAAATGGTTTTTGATTCAATATGTTGTTGGCTATAGCGCATAACATACGAGTGTTGATATATGCAAAAATAACAAAATGGCGGACATTTTTCGACAAAAAAAAACAAAAAAACGTGTCTACTTCACCGTTTTTGGCAAAGAAAAGAGTAAATATAAATATTTAAAAAGCCCTTGATATGCGCTATAGTTATGCTGTACGTTTGACGAAGTAAATAGTAAATATACATAATTGAAAAGTCCCTAATATGCGCTGTAGTTATTGTTGTAACGAATATGTGGTTCAAATTTCATAAGGAGTGGTTCAGTTGTTTCGACGATTTTATCAAAAAACCATCGAAAAACGTTGTATCGACAAACACGCATCAATAGTTTGTGGTTAATCGACGAGGGTTTGCAATTATGTGTCTGAAAACCTTTGCTTGAGATAAAGCGGATAGTTTTTTTTATCGCTGCCGCAAATTTCGAAAATTCGTTCAGCAACAATCGGCTGCAGGCTGGTGATAAACACTCACTGTTGAATTAAAAAAATGTTTTTCATGTCTTCTAATGTACAATAAAAGACCATAAAGATTTCAAATCGATTGGCCCAGTAGTTGCGTTGGAAAAAATCACGAAATTTTTCGTCATGTTCGACTATTTATATGTATTTCCTCCCTTAAAGGTACTATTGGTAAATATAATTTCGGGATTAATAAATATATGTTATTTATCCCGAAACAAGTTTGTCGTTGTGTCAGGTGAAAGTGACAGCTGTTTCACAGCGGCGTTCAATGCCCGTGAGCGTGACAAATGCAAATTTGTCAAATTTGTTGAAAAAAATGACAAATTTTTGTGCACTTCTATTTTAAAATAATGGATTAATGTTTTTTACAAGGGCATTTTTTATTTTATTTTTTCACATATCAAGATGAATTGCCGGATGCAAACTTCAGGGCCGCAGCCGTCGCGCATTTTGAGGATCACAACGGATCGGAAGCTTACTCTTCGGAATCATCAATTCGTGTTGCAAATTGTCGCGTTTCGTTTTGTAAACTTGTAAATAACTATGCTAGCTTAAGGCGGGATTCTACTTTGAAACCATGAAAAAAACGCTATTTTCGTGAATTTTTTCTGAGAATACTATTAAAGATATCGATATGGGGTTTAAACTGTTCAATAAATACACTCTTTAAGTACATAAAAAAAAAATTTTAATGTATTTTATTCATTTTTTGTACACGTAAAATATGTTTAAAGCCAACGCCTCGAAAAGCAGGTACCGTTGCCGTGGTCGTGAAATCTTCCCGACGGATGGTCTGAAACAAAAAAATCAAATAGTTTCATGTTCAGTATGTCTTCAGGAACCGACCTAACTAGAATATTTTATATACGTGCAAAATTAACAAAATGGCGGCTAAAATACGGAAAAAAAATGCGTTTTTTTTGGGTCTTTTTTTGCAATAAAAAAATAGTTCTAATCAAAATTTTAAGTTGATTGTAGTTAGGTCGGTTGGTACACACATATAGAATATGTGTTCCAAATTTCATAAGGATCGGTTCAGTACTTTTTGAGTTATCACGACCACGGTACTTGAAAATGTCGTTTCGAGAAAAACGCGTTTAAAGTTTTGGTGAGTGATAAATCGTAGAAAAAGTTATCTTAACCTCAATCAGCGATGACAGGGCCATATAATATGCCTTCGACGTGTTCCAGGTGGGTGTTTTCATCCAATTTAGCCTTTTCAAAGTTTCAAAGTAGAATCCCGCCTTAACGGGTGAGATGCAGCCAGAGGCGTGAAAAAACGAGTTTTTTCAATCATTTTTGTCTTTATAGTAATTAAGTTTGTTTTACAAAAGTGGTTACACAGATTTTTTTTGTATTTCAACTTGACTTGTATAAATTTTCAAAGAAAGATATTCATTATTTATAAAAATATCGCTATCTTTGTCGGATCCCCTTCGGCATGCAGTGCTTTGCGGTGACTATCATCAATTTTACTGGATCATCTGGAATGAAAAAAAAAACAAAAAAAAATCATTAGTTTAATCATAAGTCTAGTCCTTAATCGGAGCTTTTTTTCAACAATTAACAAAATAGCGGCTTCTGACAGATAACTTTCGATTTTCTAACAAAAAATCGCTCCTTTATTGTTAAAAAAAATAGAAATTTTCAACAAAAATGAAAATCCTTCGATTGAGGACTAGTTTTTAATGCTATCAATAAGCACACCAAATTTTATCAAAGCCCATTGATTGGTGTTTGAACTATAGTGGCCACCGACTTGAAAAACATAGCTTCGAGAAAAACGCGTTTAAGGTTTTTCAACGTGGATACGGTATTATATGTTCGTCAAATTTTGAGCTCGATGGATTAAGCTAAACTTTTTTTTTATGTATTTTGATCCGCTGCATCCGAATATCACAATTTTTTGCCGAAAAGTCGAGCATTCAATTGTTTATAGCCAATTGTTAAAACAAGTTTTCAAAAAATTAAAGTTTTTTAAAAACATTTTGATCATTTTTAAAACATCAGTTTTTGAGTAATACATTTATGAAAATTTCTGAAAGAGTTTTCCAATTTTCCACTTGATTTATGAATAGAAATACTAATTAAAAAATTACTTACATCGAATCATCAATTGCTGGCCCCTACAATAGGGCTTCTGCCGATGTGGAAGCTTCCAAAATATCGATTTTGTTGTTGTTTTCGAAGCATTCTGCCTTCCCGGGTATTTTCGTTTGCGCGTTTGTCAGCCACGTCTATACGTTGAGAATCGATTCTTTCTGTGTACCGGTGAGATAATTGTGGGATATCCCGGAAACTATTCATCGGATTGACTTGAAATTTTTAGGGAATATTTTCGAAACATCATACTTCAAGAAGATGTGAAAATTCGTTTTTTTAACATTCTGACCGCATTCCACCCCTCAAATTGCTGGGACATTAAATTGCAGCAATGACCTATACATTTCAACATCACAAATTTTTGTATTTTTTAAAAGGCTTAAAAAATCAAAAATTGTTCTTTTGATTGTTAACTTAAATAAGCGTTCCTTCCCGACTTTTATTTCCCATTAAGGATTGAAGAAAACCTCGGTCTGCATTTACGTGGTACTGTAAGGCGTTGTCCTAATAGAACGCGATTAGGCGATCATCGCAAGTTCGCGCGAATTTTGTTCGTACGAACTCGCGATCAAACATACCGATGTCGAATAGGCGTCCTAACTAACATTCGCACGATGCAATGGACATCTATATGTTTGATCGCGGATTCGTGCGAGCAAAATTCGCGCGAACTTGCGATGGTCGCGTAATCGCGTTCTATTAGGACAGCGCCTGACAATATTGCGATGGCACGGTACGTACAATATAACCGTTGATTGAACGTACGCTCTCCGTACAATACCTCTACAGTAGAGGTACAGTACAAGTATAATAAATGCTAATAAATCTCACTATATGGGTACGGTAGACGTACTGCACTGATACCGTGGAGGTACCGTACATTTACAACATATGCTAATAAATGTCATTATATGGGTACAGTAGACGCACTGTACCGGTACCTCGGTGATACCGTACAAATATAATAGATGCTAATAAATCTCACTATATGAGTACAGTATACATACGGCACTGGTACCTCGGAGGTACCGAACAAGTACGATATATGCTAATAAATCTTACTACATGGGTACAGTAGACATACTACACTGGTACCGTAGAAGTACAATATATACTAATAAATGTCACTATATGGGTACAGTAGACGTACTGCACTGGTACCGTCGAGGTACCGTAGCCGTACATTACTAGTACGGTGGAGATACGCAGCATCGATACGTACCGCCACACGTTTGCAGTACAGCGTACCGTACGGGGTACCGCCAACGTATCAGTATTGTACGCACACACGTGGTGGTCATAGTACCGATACGGCGTACTCCACGTGAGCCGTACATCTGCGGTACGTCGATATTTGGGACGCGATTTAATGAATTAATTTTCAAAATGCGACATTTCGAAAACTATTGCGACGCGCCAAAAATCCTTTTAGGCTAAGGCTCATATCGCCAAAAGAAGGAATGTGCAACATTCCACCTAAATCGGAGTCAACAGCTACACGAAAGTTTATCCCAAGTAAAACTACTTCTGAATTTTATTACAAAAAGAGCATTCAAATCGTGACTCATTCACGTTACAAGAGAGCACGTGCTTACGTTCTAGACATACAAAATTAATGGTGCGTAGAAAAAATCGTAAAACGTTGGCCGATTTAGACGTAAAACGAATTTGTACTTTGGAGATGAAACGCGAAACAATGGTGCTTATGATCAGCCGTTTTTTCCGAACATCCGCTAGAATTTCCGTACGCAATGCGAGGCACGTCAGGATGACATTGCGTGATAACGACGCGATGGATGCTGTTTGACTTTTAACGAAACGTCCAGAGAACGAACGGAAATGTGCTCCGTTATTCTTTCCAATGTGCGTTTCGGGTACGGCTAGTAGACACTCCGACTCGCAACTAGCTCAATCCAAGTGTCATTTTCTACCATTCTGCACAGTTATCTATGATAAATGAATCGGTCCATTGTGAAGAAAAACATCACGAATACCAGAAAAGTGTAGGTTCTCCATGGTAAAAATTTCGAGTCTTGGTCCAGCCGTAAAAAGTTCTGTAAACTTCTGATGGGTTTCTTTACCGGCGGAGTCAGGCGTCGTTGCGGCGTAAATTCAGTCTAACGTGTGTCTTTGGAGAGTCGAACCGAAATGGTCCCTCGAGAACTTCTACCAGTTGTCGAGAAACTCGAAGCCAGTCTTGGGAATAGCATCGTCACGATCGGTGCGAGACGAGCGAAAGCTGTCGTAAGAGCTAGGCGTGTCCAGGAGAGAGGTGGACTCATTGATGTAGTCCGGCCGTGCGTCTTTTAAATTCATGCTCATCTGATTTCTATCGGCAGTCTTCTGAGCAACGGGGATGATCGTGTGCGGCACCAGTATCTGGTTATCGTCGTCCTCGTCATCCACTGCTCGGTCGGTAGATATCTTCAGCAGGGAGGTCTTATTGATCAACTTCGCAAACACGCTGCTGTTTACGACGTTCGTGCAATGGTCCAACGAATTTCCTGCATCCGAAGTCTCGAAAGTGCCATCCGAGTAACTATCCGAGGGGTAGAAGTCCAGCCGGTCAGAGCCGTCATTGTCCGGGGAACTTTGAGCCTGGTTGGCCTCTGGTCCGCCAGCGTCGAAACGTCCTGTTCGATAATCTGAGCCTGTCACGGGACTCTCCGGGTCGTCCGACAAATTGAGATTCATCTGGGAGCGTGTCATGAAGGAGAACGGAGCGGAATGTTCGTCACGCCAGCGTAGAGTCTGCGAGGGAAAATGTACAGTTCTGAAGGAACGGCGAGGAAAATAAAAAGGATTCTTTCTTACCGAGCCAGTTTCGTCGATGACGTACTTCAGGCCAGTCTGGATACGCAACTTCGGATACCATTCAGGCAATTCCTTGCAAGTTTGGACATTCTTGAGAGTGTATTTGACAGCCACTTCGGGCTGGATTATAGTCTCGTCTATGGCTTGATTTTTTTCAGCAGGGCTGAGGGCGTTCCAGAGACCCTCGTATGCCTCCTTCGTTGCGGTCACCTCCTCGCCGATTCTTTGCGCCAGGGGATTTATTCCGTACAAGTACTCATCGGCGATCGAGCACATAGATTTGTTAGTCATTGTGGGCCCTTGGACGAGCCTTTCGGAATATCACCTGCCGTAGTGCTCAAAATGAAGGAACGAGTGACAAAGTCGGAACGGTACAGACAAGACTTAGGGAAATCATCGTCACGATAAGTGTCCCACGCGACATCACGGTCTAGTCGCAAAGGGGCGTCGGTGGCGTCTACGGCAACGCAGCACGCTCGGTATGCGTTCGGTGCACTTCGTTGCTTATCGCCTCCGTGAGCAAATTTTCAATGATACACAGCACACGCATCTCCCCCCAGAGTTGAGTATAGTGAGATCAGGGAGACTAGAGGTAAGGAGTGGACACACAGTGCTTACGAAAAGTCCGCAAAAACGCCGCAAATAAGGAGGCGCTGCGATCGTATCTGTCCGATCGATTAGCTCAGCCTACTAGCCTCGTGCTCAGGGAGGCTAGAGTGGGAGGAGGCCGATCTGTGCATTTCAAAGTGGCTACAAAAAGTGGACTAACCGGGATGGCGCCACTATCTCTAAAACCTCGAGCGGAAGCTGAGTATCGATGTCGTGTAAGAGAGATGGAAGAGGATCGAATACGCATCAGTGCAACCAGATCGCGCGCGAAAGTTACTCTCTCTCTAGTCCCTCGCGCGCCCATCACACAATCATAGTAGCGCGTGTCCGTGAGCGAGCGACGCTCAGACATCTTCGGAAAGAGCCGAGTGCCGTCGAACTGTCCCGACCTCGCCTTCGGCAGCTACACCAACACATAGACACGCTGAGCACGTTCATGTGCGGCCAAGCCGAACGAAGGCTTCGAGGGAAAAAGCAATCTGAGCACGGCCCGCGCGTGACGTCACGCGACGGCACGCGTGAGGCTTTTAGATGATTTCAATGCTTATTTAGCTCTTGATTCTCTGCGTTATTAATGTATACAAAAGAATTGTATCGCGCACTCTGAACGCTTATTTTTTTAGTTCATACGTTAATTTAAATATAATAATAAATCTAAATTACAACTCATTTATCTTCTAACAAAATGTTTACGCTTTACTCACACCCGTCCTTATGCCAAATAAATTATAATTCAGAAAAGTAAGTGAAAATATATTTATATTCGTATTATTATATTAATTCTCATACTTTCATCAAGCGATAAAGTATTATCTCCAATAACAAATCAATCATCCATCCGGCCGCCAATCGTAACTGCCAGAAAATGCATCGTTAACACAAGCGATAGGATGGTCCCGTTGGTAGCGTTCCTGGCTTCGGTCCGTAGGGGCGCAGGATCGTTCCTCACGCTCAGCGCTTTTTTTTTTTTAAATCATGGTTACTAAAGGATGTTGAGTCCCTATAAAACATGTTAATGTTAATTGTTCAATAAATAGCTTCTTAATCGTCATGAAATTTTTACACGACCTCCTGAATACTTCATGTAAAAACATACCAAATTTTCAGAATTCTATCATCATTACTTCAACCTCCTTAAGGGTTGAAATAAAAAATGATAAGAAAATTCTGAAAATTTGGTATGTTTTTGTATGAAGTATTTAAGAGGTCGTGTTAAAATTTCACGACGATTAGGAAGCTCGTTATTGAAAAATTAACATTTTGTTAAGAACAATTTTTAAAAGAAATAAAAAAAATGTATCAATAAACTTCGTTTTGTTTCCGTTGCTTTCAGTATATTGTAGATATTACAAAATTGAGAGGTCAAAAGAAAAACTTATTGCAAAGTTACATCAGTTTCCATAAGACAGCATTTAATTTGTGAATGTTAATTGTTCAATAACGAGCTTCCTAATTGTCGTGAAATTTTTACACGACCTCTGAAATACTTCATACAAAAACATACCAAATTTTCAGAATTTTATCATCATTTGCGATTTGGGACCCAACATCCTTAATTCTTATTTGATTATTTACTTTTATTAGTTATCATATTTATTTTAATTAGTTATCTTTTAGTACCGAAAAATTTATCGCGCACTCTGACCGCTTATTTTATTAGTTTTTACGTTAATTTAAATATAACAAATCTAAAATACAACTTATTTATCTTCTAGCAAAATGTTTGCGCTTTACTCACACCCGACCCTATGCCAAATAAATTGTAATTCATAAAAGTAAGCGGAAATATATTTATCTTCGTATTATTATATTCATTCTCATATACTTTCATCAAGCGATAAAGTATTATCCCCAAAAACAATCATCCATCCGACCGCGAATCGTCAGTACCAGAAAGTGAACATACATTGACACAAAAAATTAAAGGAGCAAGAAAAGTTGAACTTTGTCAAAAGTGGTCGTACAAAAAAAAAGGATTTTAAAGCTTCAAGTTTCTAGTGTTACATCCGACAATGATTTTTTTTTTGAGAATCACTGATTGCGCGGTCGGAAGAAATATCACGGCAAAAAAAATTGCGCAAATTTTTACGTTTTTCAAAGTTCTGCACGTGTTTTGGAGATTTTTTTCTGACTTTACCAATATCAAGGTCATTGAGCCCATTCAATTCACGTCAATTTGCTTTTTTTTCTCCGTACGACCATTTTTCGCTGAGATATCTCAGGAACTAATGGTCGTACGGGAATTCGATCGGTAGTTTTGGAAACGTGAATACTCTACAAGCTCCGATTATTATTGTGGTGAAACTTTTATTTTTTATTTTTGCCATTAGTTTTAGAAAAGTACAAAAAAACGATGTCTTCTTGGTTTTTATGAAATCCACCGCTACTTTGCAAATATTGCGATAAAGACTAATGTTTATGGACGGTCATTCAGCTCAATATGTCCCCAAGAGCCATGCAAAAATCCAAGTTGATCCGATTATCGGTCTTTCTTGCCCGATTAACCAAAATTTGAAAAAAAATTAAAGGAGCAAGTTTCCTCCTTTTCAGACATCATTTCATGGTTTCTAAGAGGAAAAAAAACTTTTTATTACTTTTCGTACAATTGGGTATTGAGTACGCATTGAATGTTGGAAAAAAACCGTGAAAATCATATTGACTAAAAATTTTCGAAAAAAAAAATTTTTCATAAAAAAAATATTGAAAAATTTTTTTTTATAAAAAAATCAGTTTCGAATTTTTTTTTTTATGTTGAAATTTTTTTTTAAATCAACATTGTACCGCCAGCATCATAATTACCCAAAGCATACCACGGGGAGGTACGCTTTGGGTAATTCTACGTACACTTTGGGTAATTCTAATGCTGGCGGTACAATGTTGAATCGAAAAAAAATGTCAACATTAAAAAAATAAAAAAAAATCGAAATAGATTTTTTTATAAACAAAAAAATTTCAACATTTTTGTTATAAAAAAAAAAAAATCGAAAATTTTTAGTCAATATGATTTTCAGGGTTCTTTTCCAACATTTAATGCGTACTCAATACCCAATTGTACGAAAAGTAGTGAAAAGTTGTTTTTCCTCTTAATAATCATGAAATGATTTCTGAGAAGGAGGAAACTTGTTCCTTTAATTTTTTTTCATATTTTGGTCAATCGGGCAAGAAAGACCGATGAACGGATCAATTTGGAATTTTGCATATCTCTTGGGGACATATTGAGCCGAATGACCGTCCATAAACAATAGTGTTTATCGCAATATTTGCAAAGTAGCGGTGGATTTTATAAAAAACAAGAAAACATCGATTTTTTGTACTTTTTTAAAACTGATGGCAAAAATAATTTTGTTTTAAACCTACAATAATAATCAGAGCTTGTAGAGTATGCATTCACGTTTCCAAAATTGCCGGTCGAATTCCCGTACGACCATTAGTTCCCGAGATATCGATGACTGAAGACAAAAGGACGTTTTTTCATTCAGAGGCCGACGAGGAGGCCGATATCAGCGAAAAATGGTCGTAAGGAGATAAAAAAAGAAGCAAATTGAACTGAATTGAATGGGCTCAATGACCTTGATATTGGTCAAGTCCGAAAAAAATCTCCAAAACACGTGCAGAACTTTGAAAAACGTAAAAATTTGCAACATTTTTTTCGCCGTGATATTTCTTCCTACCGCGCAATCAGTGATTCTCAAAAAAAAAACATTGTCGGAACTAAAACTAGAAACTTGAAGCTTTAACATCCTTTTTTTTTGTACGAACACTTTTGACGAAGTTCAACTTTTCTTGCTCCTTTAATGTTTTGTGTCAATGTATGTTCACTTTCTGGTACTTACGATTCGCGGTCGGATGGATGGTTGTTTTTGGGGATAATACTTTTTTGCTTGATGAAAGTATATGAGAATGAATATAATAATACGAAGATAAATATATTTCCGCTTACTTTTATGAATTACAATTTATTTGGCATAGGGTCGGGTGTGAGTAAAGCGCAAACATTTTGCTAGAAGATAAATAAGTTGTATTTTAGATTTATTATATTTAAATTAACGTAAAAACTAATAAATTAAGCGGTCAGAGTGCGCGATAAATTTTTCGGTACTAAAAGATAACTAATTAAAATAAATATGATAACTAATAAAAATAACTAATCAAATAAAAATTAATAGTAACCATGATTTAAAAAAAAAGCGCTGAGCGTGAGGAACGATCCTGCGCCCCTACGGACCGAAGCCAGGAACGCTACCAACGGGACCATCCTATCACTTGTGTTAAAGATGCACTTTCTGGCAGTTACGATTGGCCGCCCGATTGATGATTGACTTGTTTTTGGAGATAATACTTTATCGCTTGATGAAAGTATGAGAATTAATATAATAATACGAATATAAATATATTTTCACTTACTTTTCTGAATTATAATTTATTTGGCATAAGGACGGGTGTGAGTAAAGCGTAAACAATTTTTTAGAAGATAAATAAGTTGTAATTTAGATTTATTATTATATTTAAATTAACGTATAAACTAAAAAAATAAGCGTTCAGAGTGCGCGAGACATTTTTTTGTATACGTTAATAACGCAGAGAATCAAGAGCTAAATAAGCATTGAAATCATCTAAAACTCTCGCGCGTGCCGTCGCGTGACGTCACGCGCGGGCCGTGCTCAGATTGCTTTTTCCCTCGAAGCCAAGGAGACTAGAGAGAAGGAGTCGACACTCCCGCCTAAAACAGTTCTTTCAATCGGTCGCAGAGATATAGTGCTCAGTTCCGCCGCAGGCGTCGCTAGTGTTCCCCAGAGCCCACAATATATAGTAATACAAAACTGCATAAGGTGAAACTGACCGTGTTATGGCGGCAAAATTGTTTGCGCCTGTCAAACACAAAAATATCTGTCGTGTACACCAGCACAGCAGCTATATAAAACCTTCGCCAGCGAATTCTTTTTCAGCGAATTTAATTATTTTTTTGCGACGGCAACGGCAAAGAAGAAGCAGGGAGTATTTCAAGACTTACTGTTATTTCAAGACTTACTGTTTAGTTATATAGATATATAACTAAAATATATCAATAAAGTCTGTTTCTTTTTTTTTCACTGTGGCGTACCAAACCGATCATTTTGAAAACATTATATAATCTAATAAGGTGCCCAACGATTATATGAAAAAAATTTCGTTATTGTACCCCAAGTGGATTATAGTAAAAAAAAATAAAACAAGGAACATTATTTTTTTTTAAACCTTAATCTTTCGCAAAATGTTCTATAATTTTATTCCGTAACACGTTTGATCGTAACAA
>OX632367.1:5304379-5322973 GCA_951751655.1 Ophion costatus
TTTCAACACTTTTATTTTTTCAACTGCTTGTTGTTACACACAATTTTTTTTCCGGTGAAATGAAATATGACACGCTACATTCGCACTATGATAAAAGTGATCCGTTGGATGCATCTTTAGGACAACATTTGGATGACGTTTTACTATTTCCCGCCAATACTGAATATCGTAAAAGGCATCGTATTATTGATATCTGAAAGATGTCAGAAAAAAGACGTCTTATGTAATTCGTCTTGATGATATCCTTTGTACAACGTTGAACTAGATACAATAGATAACAGCAAATAGATTACTTTTCGATAACTTAAAAAAGTCATCAATTGGATCATATTTTAGGATGCCTTTTAGACATCCATTTTCATCGCCGAAAGATACCATAAAAAAGATTACGGCAACATTATACGGGATGTCATATGAAAGATGTCGAATAGTTAACTTACTGTCATGTCTTAAAGGTAACCTGGGAACGGCACCTTATCGACGTCAATTGGACATTTATGCTGCCACTATAGTGGCACGATCTGGAACTATTGCAAGTCGGATTTTTTAAGACGCTGGAACTACGTATTGGCCTATGCTGTGTCCATTCGTTCGCTCTAGTCTCCCTGATCTCCCTACTCATCTCTGCACGTACAGCCCACCGCACTATTCGCATAAAAAACGAACAGCGCGTTTATAGGTATAGCTAGAACTGAGCCTGTTAGCTGTAGATATAGTAGGAGCGAGTTAAAAAAAACTCTAAAAGATCGATATCCCGAAAATTATGGAGCGTCGCCCAAAACCCTTTCTTCTTCTTTAAAATTGCAGCCCGTTCGAAGAGGAGGAATTTTATCTAAGCTAAATAATAATTATTTCTGAAGTGAACCATCATCTTTTAGGAGGTAAAACAAACAACAATGTTCATTTAAAAAAATGTTTATCCACATCGAGTTAAAGTTATTGTCATTGCCAGCTAATGCGTAAATTTCATGCTATCTCAGTGTCCTCCTGTTGTCCAGTAACGCTGGCCAACCCTTGTGACTGGTCCCGCTAAATGCGGTTAGCCGCAACATTGTACATATGTCACAAGCACTTTGTAAAAAAAAGTTTGCAAAAATCATCGACATTAAATTAGTTTCTCAGTTTTTACGATTTCTGCTAACATTTCCGCGTACGCGCTTCCATGTTCCACTAATTTCTGGGAGAGTGCGGAAATCGTTCAACTTTTTAGCACGGGTAAAGAAACGGTCGAAGCCTCCAGCCAGCAACTTTAATATCAATTCACCCAAGATTTATCAAATTTCCCGGAAACATTGTCGTATATATCGAAGCACTCTCCCTCTTCGCAATTTTTTTCAACCCACACGCCACCTTTGTTTCGCGCACGGAGGCATTAAGTTCAAGAATTTATCAGCGGGAACCGTCAAAACTATCGTCTAGAGTAAAACACATTTATTTTCGTGTATTATCAAAGCATTTATTAAATTCAGCGAAATAATGAGGCGACAAAAAAGGGTAGGCCTAACGCCGAAACACTGTATAATTACAATCTTATTACGAGACGCGCTCTCGTTGCTCTCTGTATCGCTATATTTACATGATTATACAAAGTCTGTGTACACACACACACAGGCACGCGCGCGCGCGGACACACACACACGCACACGCACACACACACACACACACGCACGCACGCACGCACACACACACACACACACACACACACACACACACACACACACACACACACACACACACACACACACACACACACACACACACACACACACACACACACACACACACACAGAGTCACATGCGCTACACTTACACGGGCAATTTCGTTGAGCCATAATTGCCCGGCAACAGTCGCTGGATATAGTGGAGCAATCTGGACCAATTCCTAAAAATTGCTTCAATTGTTTCCGCAATATTGCTTCTAATTGCTCCATATATTGTCTATTGCTAAATATTGCCGCTATAGATTGCCGCATATCCAGTGGGTATGGAAAAGTCAAGGCAATTTTGTTTCTATTTCGGTTGTATGTATACTCTAGCGACAGTTGCTCAACTGAATTTCTCAAGTGTATGAATCTATTGGCTAGTTCACTCAAGTCGCTCCATATCGCTCAATACGTTGTGACAACATATCCAGCAAGAATTGCTCCATATAGGAATCGCAGTAAGTTGCTGAACATAGTCGTAAGGTCATACTTTTTCAGAATTGCCCAGAATGGAGCAACTTTAGTTGCCCGTGTAAGCGCACCTTATCGATTGCGTTTTTCATTTAGTCATTTCCAATTGGCAATTGCAATTTGCCCCCCCCCCCCCCCAATAAGAAATAATGGATGAAGCTGTAATGTCTGAAAGGACAGCGCACAACAAACGGACCATTTTTCTGGGCAACATGAAACAAACTCGAAAGCAGCTTCATTGTTATCGGCGGAAGTCCGACGTCAAAAATCTCCCTCGTTCGAGGACTAGTTTTTTTTTGGCTATATTACAATCGCGAACGCGGCACAAATAAATCGGCCTCCCATAAGCGATAACGGATCAACGGAACTGACGGAAATACCAAAAAAACTGGCTATACAGGGCGGCCCAGGTTAAAAAAAAAAGAACTTCGGCTTCTCAATTCCATGTTTAGGCACGTATCCGACTTACGGAGCGGAGAGCGTTGCTGTTTGCACGCTAGATCGAAATCTATGCTTCGACTAACTTCTCGAGAGTATAATCCAAAGAGGCGTTCTACGGTTAGTCGCCGTTTTCAATGTCTCTGTTGTAAATCGTGGCAGCGCTAGCTCGCGCGTAAAAATCAATTTGCCGATGGTTGCACATACGGGAATCGTCTCTCGCTTTTAATACTAAAACAGTCATTCGCTACCTTTATACATTCGTTCCCGAGGGCCGCTGCACTCCTTTTTTTTGTTCTTTATCTCTTCTCTTTTTTTTCTTCGTTAAAGCACGTACAATATAATTATCACGTCGTGATTCGTTCCGTTTTCTTACTGCGCGTGCGGTATCGCAACCGATACTCAGATGTCGAAGCGCATCCTTCACGAAGTGAACATAAAAAATAGATTACGCCTGCTCTATCGGCATATAAAATATACATATCACGCAATCTTTGCATCATGAATCTTAGACTTCTCCCCATATTTCTTTTTCTCCATCACTTTCAAAATTTCGTTTTAAAAATATCTCTACTCTTTTATTCTACCGATCGCATTTAATTTCAATCGTTAAAATTCGCATCACGAGTTGTTATTCAATGACGGCCAACTCGGGCCGTCAAGGGCAGACTATTTTGTGCCTTCCTTGTTCATTGTCCTTTATCAGGATCATTAAAAATGTCACAGTTTCGTGTGTGTGTGTGTGTGTGTGTGTGTGTGTGTGTGTGTGTGTGTGTGTGTGTGTGTGTGTGTGTGTGTGTGTGTGTGTGTGTGTGTGAGAGAGAGAGAGAGAGAGAGAGAGAGAGTGCATGTGTGTGTGCATAGGGTGGGCCGGAAAAAGTATCATCTCTTGCATCTTCAAACAATACCAGTAGGTGTGAAAAATGCATGCCAAATTTGATCTGGCTAACTCAAGGCTAAGCGGTAGCGCTCGATCATATTTTGCCTCCTTTTGATATCCACTGAATCAGTGCTTTACATTCTAATTTGAATAATTCATCAAATAATTAATATTTCACGAACGCGGATAAAGATTTTTTAAAGCTGGCCTTTGGAGTTTTAGAATGCTTTTTTTTTTCAAATTCAATGTTCTTATACTTGGACATATTTCGGATATTCGAATGATGCACGTATCCACGTCGAAGGTGAAAAATTTCATTCTTTCATGTAGCTGTGTAATTTGTGCAAAAATAATGCTATCAGGATTTAAAGAGAAAAAACTTTTCTAAGCTGCAAAATTCATCGTGAAAATCTTCAATCGAGTTTGACAAATACTCATCAGTTGTTGATTTACTCAAGTATAACCGTTGGGGGAATTTTCAGTGTAAATTAAAAGGGGGGATGGAATATCGAGTGTTACCATTTTAACTTGAGGTACAGAGCTCAAATTTATTACGATTTTTTTTCTTTTCCTAATAATATTACGCAAGGGGATAACGGTTTTTTTTTTCTTTTCGATACACTATAATATACATACATATATTTGTTTGCACTTTTGGACACGATCGCGACTCCATGCGGAAACATTAAATTCCTTCAGAACCGCCGTTTCCCGCAACTTTTTTTTTCGCATGTATCGAAACTCCGGGTTTGGTCCTCTGCTCTTCGCTTGTAGACAACGGCATTCACACGGAATATTTAGGGCCGGATTTGTTGATAGGCGTTAATCTCAAGCCCTTAGCTAGCATTCGCGCCTCGAGATCGCGATCTTCGTTTCGATACCTGAAATCACGTAATTTACCCACGTCATTATCAAATTCTACCGGTAATACGTCGCTCCATTTTCTCCGTATTTCAAAGGAAACTCAATTACCGTTCTGGACCCGTAAATTTTTTTCCAAATATCCTAAATGTGCCGGAATTAAGCTTGTGAAATTAAACAGTATTCTTTCCTCTCCATCTCCAAACGAATTGGATTACAGTAACCGCTATGATTTTACTCGTAAGTGGTCACTAAAGAAGTATCTTCGCGAATTATTTCAGGCTCTTAAACAAAAGGGTTACCCGAATAGCGGGCGGTGGGGGAGAAAACTCCGTTGACGATTTAGCAGGTGCGCGACGGCGAGGATGTTTTTCGAAAATACTGTCCAGGATAAACAGAAAATACTGTCCAGTACCTATCCAAAGATACCCCGTTGGGGCGAGCGAACTTTTTATCGACAATTTTTAAGCATTATTATACAACATTGAAAAATATATTTACAAATTCATGACGACAGGCGATATCTCGAACCGTCTGCCTACCAAATATTTACCGCGACTATGCTGGTAAACCGTAATGATGAGTTGTTCTTAACCAAGCGCGGTCTTACCGATCTGACTTTTTTCGTGTAGGCCGCGCGCGCGCGACGGTGCATAACTAAGCGCGTCCGTGTGCTGCGATCTCCGCTCACAATCTCTAGATTTTTCTTTTCATTTCTTTTTCATGTTTTCCGGGACACGGGGGGTCGCTAACGGATTCTTCTTGTTTACCGATCTTTCTTTCATCTTTTTGAGAACGCTCGATATTTCGTTATCTGTCCGCTAAATGGCGAGTTACGGGCAAGGGAGGAGCAAGAAGTACCCACTGCGAAATATTAGCTTGACCAAGCGAAGGGCGAATGATGCCTCGATACGATTTTCAAAAAATATAAACGATTCCTCGGCAGCATATGAAATTGCCAGTATCAATGTTCCCCATCGTTTTTTTTTACAATGCGAAGGATTATCTACACGAGTTAGAGCATGGCGTTTGCTTCTGCTTCTGTTTAGCCAACGAAAATTATTGAAATTTTTCGAAAAGAAAATCCAACTCGAAGAAAATACGTCTAAACTATTACAAACGTTTGCACGTGACATTCATGATTGAAATTGAAACGAAAACAATTAGTGCCAGAACCATTACGAAATTGGATCTTTTACATCCTTGATTCGGCAATGTGTATGGGACTTCAGCGTTAAAGTATCATTCCGAAACCGGACCATTTTTATAAAACACTACCGGCCGAAACTTTCCGGACACTTCAGATAATTGCAAAACTTTCCAGCACTTTAGAGTTTTGCAAAATTATATTAAAATCATACAATCAATTGTACAGAGCTATATAACATCTTCGCAAAATGATAAATGAAACGAACTATATTATTCGCACATTTTTTGGCAATACTCCAGTGATCGAAAGTTTTGCAATTATCTGAAGTGTCCGGAAATGCTTTGGCGGTAGTTACATAATCTTGATTATGTTATTGTACGAAAAACGAATAGTCGATCTTTCAGCTTCAATAGCTCGTTGAATTGTGGAATGTTCCCGCGGCCTCTATGGCTTCAAACTGCAATAACTCGGGAACTACTGATAATAGACGAAAAAATAATTCGTATTATGCTTGTTTAACTTTGGAAAAAGGAAGTGAGGCTGATCGTTAAAATATTGAGATTGACAAACACTTTATTTACCCCCCTATTGTACAAATAAATTATACAATTGATATTTCAACAAAAAATCCACGTATAAAACTATTTCGTTATCCACATTGTGTGAATTTTAGTTATTATCAAACATTGAATATTGAAGATATAAAGAAATTTATATCTTCATATAAATTTTTATATAAATTTTATATAAATTTTATATAAATTATAAAGATATAAAGAAGCCTTAAAAGAAATCACTTCACTCTGGGCTCGGTCGTAAAGTTGACGTAATGTTCCACGAAATTTGAAAACAAAATAAAAAAGGTACTTAAAAATCCTAAAAGCTTTTTTTCGGAAATCATAGCGCACATAAGTACGTTGCAAGCTGAACAAAAATCATACGAATTATTTTGTTGTCCGGTATCAGTAATTTGTGAATTATCGCGGTCGACGGCATCGAGGTGCAGGCGTAGTTCAAAATTCTTTAACGGCTAGATGAATTGTCCCATAATTCAAATTATCGTATTTAATAATAAACCACTTTTCCGCATATAATAACACATTGGATATTCATACCGCCAAAGAATGGTTAGGGTTTCTAATCAAACCTGTCAAGTGCAATGCCCTGTATATAGCAGGTGGATCACCAGATTTTGGACAAAAGAAAGTCACACACAAAACTCGAAGCGTTCGTCATGATCTAAATCTCAGTCAACCCGATTTTCTTCTTCAAATGCAGGCATCAATAATCCTGGTCTCGAGGTTAACGCCACTTTTCGTAAATAGGAAGTCAAAGGATTTGATTTCTAGTGACTCACCTAGTACATACAGGGTGTCTCAGACGAAGTATTACAAGCTCATATCTCAGAGAGTACGCATTGATATAAAAAGATGTTTCATATGAAAGTTGTTTTTTCGTTTCAAGACGGAAAAAAGATGGGAATGTCAAAGTCATATCATGGACGACTACGAAACTTTCAATTGGCATCCTCATTTTTTATTGTATATTTTTATAGCTTGTCTCAAGAGCTCTTCAAAACACTGTGTATAAGTACTTTATTTTTCCCATACTTTTTCAGTTATGAAGCTTGAAAGTTACAATACGGCCGATATCAGCGTAATTCCACGGAAATTCAAATACCGGCGGTATTGTAAATTAAATTTAATATTAAAAAATAATTATTTAATCAAATTATCGGAAATTATCTTTTTTTCATAAAAGACGTGATAAAAAAAGTTCCACATGCATAACCGTGGCAACAATCGAAATTGTAGCCACACAAAGTGCCGAAGAAACGGAAATTCAGTCATACGGAAAGTGTTATACGTGCAAACTTCTAAGATATTTCCGGAAGAAAAACGAGTCACGAGTGGCACGTGAAAAAGAAAGCAAAAAAGTTCCGCGAGTTGAAGAAACTTTCGGTCTCCCGATAGGTCTAATTGCGAGTAAAACATGCAGATATGTCGTTCCTGAAGGCCATGAGAATATCGGTAACGTGCAGCGAGATCATGTAGCCCAGAAACATAGCCACTAGTGCCAAGAGCAGGGGACAGAGGGCGGAGCTGTCGGGATTGTCGGGCAAATAGTTAATCGAACATCGAGACAGGCTGGACATGGTGGACATATTTGCGAGTACACCGAGTGTCGGGCACGAGGATCTACGCCACCTTTGTCGCTCCTCCTCCAGCAGTGCTATCAGCGAGTCCCGTTCCGCCGATATTTCCAACATTTCGGTCAAGATCTCGCCTTCTTTCTTCACGTCGGCCCGCGTCTTTTTTTTATCTACAAAACGAGCACAATTGTCAGCTAGGGTTGTTTCCGCTCTGTTTAAGCATCATTAAAGCATTTGCAATTCTTTTTTAGATTGGAAAGCGACATCGATTTCCCCAAATTATGACCTATCGGAATAAACATTTTTAGTCATCAAACGGGGCTCTAGTTTTATTTGGGTTTGTTTTGGTTGATTGGGATTGAATACGGCAGAAATCGGCAAAGGAGTTCACGTTTCGTAACATGTTTGTTATCAATGATCGATCTGATCGTGCTATTGTTTTTACCGCAGCGCAAGTTAATTGGTCCCACGAGACTCACCATCGTCGGCCAATCGTTCGCGCAATTCTTGCTCCAATCTCTCGTGACGATCCTCGAGCTGTACCTCTTGAGCTCGCACCAACAATTCTTTCTCGTATCTTCGCAGCTCCGTTTGCTCTCTCATCAGATCGAACCACTCCCGCAGCAAATCGGCCTCTTCCCGATTCGAACATTCTGCAACGAAATCACTTTTTTCTCAAACGATCGAACATCATTTTGCAAGCAGCAGCGGCAGCAGCACGAACGCGGCTGAAAATAGCCTTAAATGTTCTTTCAATGATTTAGTGTAAAAATATTATTAGAAAGCCACGTAAAATATATAAAAGTAGATGTAAAAAAAAGGGACCTAAGGATGTGTGGCAGATACAATTCCAGGCAAACGTAACCAACATTGAAAATTCCCAAATATATTTTCTAAATGTAAAGTGAAATAATTCGTAAGTGGCATAATAAATCAAACCTCTAACATTCAGTTGGAAATGGTTTTTTTTCTTTAAACCGATCGTTGACTGTATTCGTTAATCTTTAACTTTATCAGGGCAAAACTGTCGAGAGTGAATAGGCCGCGTCTCACGGTCGCCGCAATTTTCCAGCCGCAAAATGGCGTTTGCAGAATTTCCGTACAGATTGGTCAGATTGTATGGAAGAGCTGAGCGATAAAGTAACCAGAGTCTCAATACGTCGCAATTATGGGCTTATCCCAAAAAAGTGACAACCTATCTAATTTCATCATCTTTGTTCAGGGATTGTTTAGCACAATTTACCTCCTTCGCCCCTCAGTGCCTTTTCAACGCTGACCCCTCTGCTCTCGAGTTCCCGTTGTTTGACTTCCGTTTCCTCGAGTTTCCTCTGTATCTCTTGAGCCATTCGTAATCTGACGCGACAGTAGGAAGAAAATAATCAGTCAAAATCGAACAATCGACGACTACTTCCACTGGCCCGATAAATGCTTACCTTTTGAGTTGGGTCTGCCTGGCGGCTCTTTTGGCTGTTTTGGTTTTTCGAGCTATGCTGGCGCAGGATCCATCAGCCGTGTTTGCTTTGTGAATCTGCGAGGTCGATACAGCGGTTGTTTTCGAGTCCTCGTCCGAAAGACTGTCATCTGTTCGACGTGAAAAATGTTTCGATCCACGTACAAACTCCCCGAAATCACTCGAACCTCAAATTCTTTGCAGGCTCGTGAAACACCATGCACAATCTTCCTGCGCCCTTTCTTCGAGTCACTCTCGCAGGATGTAAAGTATATTTGGAAAATCGTTACCTGAGACACGAGGAACAACGAGGTTGTAATTCAGAGGTGGTGGAGGTATGGGAGGTAAATTGTCAACCAAATAGTTGCTGACTAGCATCCCCTCGCAGGCGCTTCTCGGCCTTGCCACCGTCTTGACAGGACTGCATGTTTTATCCAGCTAAAACACAGATATATTGCTCAAAAGCTTGTAAAAGTTAGTCTGCCGAAAAGAAAAATTATGAAGCTATAAACGCTCAAAACAATGAATGGAGCTAAAAAAACTAAAATTAGTACGGATCCGGCAAAAAGGTGATAAATAAAATTCAATACAACACTGAGAAAAGCGGTAGAGTACGCGCCTAGCCACGACTTATCGTAGGGCTTGGTAGCTAGATACTTACGTAAGTCAAAGAAAAATAAAAAACCGTTTTTCTTTTCTTTTTAACGATATTCGTTGATCTACAGTACCTGCGAAAATTTTACTTCAAAGTAGCGCCCAAAGCCGTGACAAACGCGATGACTTTATAGTTCCCAGTAAATGCGGAACCCTTGAGCGTCAGCCAACGTATGCGTAGAAAGCGCCAAGTGGTCGATAAACGAGTTACAAATGTTTATTTACGCTATCGACCGAAACTTTATTGAAACAATTTTTTGTTTGAAACCCAAAAAATTATCGAAAAATCGACCGAGCATTCGTTCGCTATGACCATTTTTTTGGCAGTCGAATTCATATCGAAACCTTTCATATTGGCAGTCGAATTCATATCGAAACCTTTCACGCGCATTTTGCATCATTGAAGGTACCGGAGACTCGCGTACTCGACTTCACTCGCCTTATTGGAATATTTACTGATTTACCGGTTGAAATAACAAACTTGATCCGTCGAAAAAAATCGACGATGTCAAACACTTGCGCAACTATATCGCCGTCTCTGCCGCGTAATTCGTATTCGCTGCTTTTTACGTTAGGTTCGCTAGGAGCGGCCATCGGTAAAAATAAACAATCGACAATAACGGCGCAAGCATTTTACCGACAGCTGCAACTAGCGAACCTATCGTCAGAAACTGAAACTACGAATTACGTAGCAGCGACTCCAATATGGCGACGCGCACATGCTCGACACCTCCGATTTTTATGTACGGATCGTCGCCTGGTTTTTTAGCCAAAGAAACCCGGAAGTCTTTCAAAGAGCCTAACCAAGTGGTACACGTTCGTGGTTGTCCGACACGCCCAACGGTGGAAAGTGTGCATAAACTGTTGAATAAAATGAATTCGTCGACTGGCACAATAGCCGTCATGGCGAACGCAATCTGGCTCGAATTTTCTATAATTTGTTGTCCTTGAAGAAAATAGTTGCCGTGTAAAATAGACACAGATAGCCAGTTCTGTTAGCGGGACAAGTTTATTTTTCATGTTTAGTTTTGCATTTCTGCTGTACTTTTGACTAAATCGGTGGGGAAAAAAATCCTGTTTCGTTTATTGGCTACTCAGTGCTTCCCATGCACGCGTTGGATTCGTTGCGTATTATATTCGGGTCCGACTAGACTGTGGGTAATTAAAAAATCAGCAAGATGATACGAATAACGGTAAAAGTGAAAGCCGGGCGGAAAAAGCAACCGATATCTTGGACTAGTTCCAGCGAAACCAACAAGTCTCGGATACAAAGTGAAGAGACAAAAGTAAATAAGTAACTTGAGAGTATCCATGATTTAGTTGGTACGAACTTTGCTTACATTTGACCCTTCCGAATATGATTTATACAACTGAAACATTTGCAAAAAGAAACACAGCCGGTTGATTAGGTGTATCGAGCCGCAAACGACACGTTATCATCCTCATACTTCAAATTGACCGGCTATAAAAAACCATTTCAATTCAAGGAATTCCGAGAAAGAACGTATTTTAAAGGGGAATCAAGTACCTTTCCCTTGTCCTTGCCGGGCCTGGATGTTAGACGGAACATGGAAACTTTGTCTTTGTGGTTTGGTGGCGAAGGCGAGGCGTCCTTCCTTTTGAAGAAGTCCGACACAGCTTTGATGATGCTTCTTCGTCTCTCGGGATCCTTGGGCGATTTCTTCTTGTCTCTTTTGACCGGAGTGTTATCGTTGCTGGATTTCATAGGTAGGCCGGGGGTTCTCAGGAGTTCCTCCATCGATTTGGCATTAGCCGCTGGCAGTGTTTCGAAGTTCGTTTTCTTGGGCAAGACCTTGAAGTTGTCGGTGCTCTTACTCGTTTGCAATTTGTTCGTTGCTCTATTGAAACTGAAGCTCAAGTGGCGGGTCTTAGGCTCGGCCGTGCATTCCTCGTCGGTTCGTCGTTTCGTCTCCTCCATCGACAATTGTCTACGGGCAACCTTCATCCTTAGCTCTCTGATCCTGTCCTCGGGGCTGAGTCCGAGATCTTCGTCGCTCTTCAGCCTGGCGCGTTCGCGAGCCTCTTGTTTCGCTCGCTCGGCGGTTCGTCGGGCCTCCTCGTGTTTCAGCCGTGGCGGTGCGACCGGCGTCCTGAAAATATTGTCGCAGGGACTCTCGTCGCGATCGGTTTCGTTTCCGGGTCTCGGGGCGATCGTCGATATGACATCCGCGTCCCGTGGTTGGCTGGCTAAACTCGATGGAAGGCTGGGCTCGCTCGAGTTCGGTCCGAAGCTCGAACAAACCGATTCGCGAAAGGTCTTTTTGGCCTCGGCGCAGGTCACACCTCGATCGCCGCTCGGTGGCGGTGACACTATGGAGGTAGGTACGAAGGCGAGCGGTGTGGAAGCCGGGCACGGTACCGGACTGGGCACGCTCGAGAACATGGTCGTTGTCGTTGCGGTTGTCATGGCACCGAATGACGAATGCCTCGCCGCCCTTCGCGCCTTTTTCTCCGCCGATTTTTGCTTGTGCGCCTCCATCTTGTCCATCAGCAGATCCTGTATGAGCGTTTTCTGTTTGGTTCTCTCGCGCGTTATCTCCTCGAGTTTTCTCGAGGTACCGGGCGACTTGTAGGCCTCGTTGCTCGTTACCGAATCTTCCTCGCGTTGGCACTTGGTGATCTCCTCTGCGATTGTTTCCCGGCCGCCGATGCTACCGCTTTTTTGTTGAGGCGAGCAGCTCTTCGAGTTCCTTCTTTTGGACTTTCTCACGTCTATGGAGTCTTTGGCGTTGCTGAACTCGGCTATTCTTGATTGAAGACGCTTCACGTACTCGAGGTAGTCCGGATTGTTCGGGTCGTTGGCAGCCTCGGCGTTGTTCCGATGCGTCACGGCCGTCTGGAGGATCTCGACGTTACTCGGAGCGCTCGCAAGGACGTTCCGCGGATTCACGGGACTCGCCAGAATGGTCGTTATCTCGCTGGTGGTTGTGTCCTCGGTCGGCTCGATTACCAGCAGACTGTCCTCTTCCATGGATCGGAAAAGCTCGCGATTTACAGAATCGTTCGACTCCTCCTCGCACTTCTCGACGCCTGTACACGGACTCGTTCGCTCCGTTTGCCATGACGACAGATCGAAGGATCTCCGGGCCGTGTTCAATCTGTCCCTGACATCGTCCATCGTGATTGGATTTATCTCGATGACGTTCTCGTCGTGGACTTCGTAACGCTCCTCGTCCGAGCATAATTCGTTCTCGGTCTCGTCCCGAGCTATAGGCGCCGCGTCGGCCGTTCTCCTCGTTTCCGGTCGCTCGGGGCTCGGAGGACCGGTCACGTGGACGAACTCTACGTAGCCGCGATTCCTCAGCAGCGAGACGTTCGTCGCGTCCCTCAGGCTGTCTTCGAGCAGGGACTCGTTGTCGGTGTCCATGAAATCGATATTTTCCCCGTTTGCGAGAAGCTTCGACGTGTCGTTACTGGGAGGAGCGAGGGCGCGCTCGAACTGACAATAATCAAGCTCGAGGTCCGTCGGATCCTCCTCCCCGGCTATTATAGCCGACATTGCCAGATCCTGGGAGAGGTTTTTCCCACGACTGGCGCCCCGATTCTTCCGCACCGTGATGAATTCCGGATTAATGTTGAACTCAACGTTACGGAGGTCGTCGGCGAGCTCAGTCTCGCCGGTGTCTCTCGCCCATTCGGAAAATTCGGTTTCCGTGAGAGCCGCGGTGGTCGTCACATCGTTCTCCATCGAGTCGTCGCGCCTCGCAGACACGCTCGACGTCGGACTACTGCAGTTGCTGCTCTTCCGATCTTCCCGCGTCTCGTTGAGCCGCATTTTTTTCATAGTATCGTTCACAGCCTCGACGACCTCGAGAACGGCTGCTGCCGGTTGATTTACCTCCGTAGTCGCGACTTCCGGGAATACCTCGTCGCGAAGATCGATAAACTCGATAGAGTCCGGCTCGAAATTCGTCGGTGAATGTTCGTCGCAAACGTCCAGCAGCAAGTCACCGTCGATACTGTGAATCCGCAGCCTCGGCGGTGAAATACTCCCCGGGAATTCTTTTCCGACACGGGCCTTGGAAGCGTTATCCTCGCTGTCGCTCGACGACAACGAATCACTGTCGATCTCCGAATCCTCGGTGCCCTCGTGACTTCGAGCCTCCGCGTTCCGTGACTTGTTGTTCTTCCAATCGACCTGTGGCACGACTATCGACGTTTCGTGCAACGGACTTCTCGGTCTGCAAGAATCATCATCATCGTTAACCTCCATCGTTCTTACAGCCGCCTCACACGTATCGCGAGGCCCCTCGGGCGTCGAGCCTTTCGTCGCCGCTTCCCCGGGACCGCTGCTCGTCACTCTCGTTGTCTCGCCCACCCGAGGTATATTCGGCTCGGTCCTCGACTTGACAACTTCACTCGTCTCCTTCACCAGATCTGGCAATTGGATCTTGGCGATTTCCTCGCGCTTCTCGGTGTTCCTCGTGTCCGGGCACAACCTCGACGGAACCTCAACGCCCCGAAGGCTCTTGAGAGGCGAAGCTGTGAAAATATCTGTCGGCGTGATCGGCGACATCTGCGGATAACTCGTGCGCAGCTTGTTTGCACCCTGAAGTAAGGCTTGCATAGTTGGACTCGGCTCAGGCGCCGGATTTAGCAATTTTTGATGCTGCGATATGGCGTCCGACAAGTTTCTCAGTCTCGTGTCGACGTTCGAGGTCGAGCCGGATTTAACGACCGTCCCGGCTAAAACCGAGCCACCTAGCAGGTATCGCTTCTTTAATTCAAGCGACAATTTCGAGGCTATACCCTCCGTCGAGTGGGTGCGATTCAGAAGATAGTCGCCCTTGCGCGGATTCACCAATGGACTCGGCGCGGCGGCGACTACGACGACGGGCTTGGCCAAGTTTTTCATCCCTGCCAGGATTGACGGTTTTTCCGATATCTCTTTGGTTGCTTCGGGCTTGGAAAATTGCAGAGTCACCCCGGGCTCTCTCGTCTGCTTGAGATTACCGTTTATCGAGGGTATCACGCGACTCTTGATCTGTACTTTTTTCGGCTCCGTCGCGGCTGCTGCCGCGGCTGCCTGTGTCGCTGCCTGGCCACTCCGATTCCTCCTCGCGTGGGCATCGTTTATCGTTATCTCGGGGATCTCGTGCTGCGTGGGTGTCGTCCCGTCGTGCTCGAACTCCGAGTCAGTCGATATCTCGGTCGCCGAATTCTCCTGGCTGTCGTCCGACGTGTCGTTGTCCGAAGCCACCTTGAAACGGATCAATCGAATTAGCGTTTTCATTATCGCCGCGATTGATGGTCTTGCAACGATTCTCACGCTTGTTTTTGCACACTCGCTCACAACCTCGTTCGTGCAACAATTATTCCTTCTCAAATCTATTATTCCATTAGTAACATAAGGGAGCGAGAAACGGTGAGATATATTAACAAAGTATTTTCATTGTTTGTTGGTAGTGAATGGCTGGTGACGACGAGAAAGAAAAAAACAAAACGAAAAAACGAAAACACGATGCAACAGTCGGTCAGTAGATACGACAAATATCTTGTTCTTTTGAGTGGGGGTATGTGTGAGAAACGGAAGCACTTGGGTAAAAAAAGAAACGCACATATCGATTAATTTGGGTTTGAGTGTGTGACTGTTAGTCGAATATTAGCTCAATAACATCACGCCGCATTCCTATAGCTTTCAAAGTTTCTTTACCTTTCGTCTCATTCCTAATCTTACGAATTGTGTCCGGGTCGTATGCGCGCACATAATTCTCCTCAGCCATGTTTATTGTCTCATGATACTTTATTAATTATATCTCACACAATCTCTCGCTATAGGACAGAGAAAAGACCCACAAAAAAGATCGTATCTTCTAATTCGAGACACGCGTGAAATGTTCGCAAGGCCGGTGCATCTTGGGCTTTCCCCTTTTACATGTAACCTTAGTCTTGTTTCTTTTCGCAGCCTCGATCGCCATGTTCTCGATATATATATATATATATATATATATATATATATTGCCGAAACCTATATATATATATATATAGGTTTCGGCAATAGTCTATGACGAAGTTTGAAATATCGCCCGAGTGTTCGTAAATATGACAAAGTACGTATATAAAAATAGAGAGACCAGAGTTCGAAGCACTTCAACCTGAGGATCGCTCCAAAGGTGATAGACTGCGGCTGCACGGCGAAAATCGGTGGAAACTGTGGGAAGAAATAGTGAGCAATTTCACAGAGAAATGACAAGGCAATCGCCCGAGCAGCGATTCTCTCGATTCCCAAAATTTTCATCGATTATTCGGATGTCTCGGTAGCCCGAATCTTTACTGAGTATGGGAAGAAAAAAAAACAAAATGTATCCACTATGATATGACGCATTTGTCTTTCTTGTTGCTTTTGTCGAACTTAGACGCGGTCAACGATTTCAAGGGATTCGAAGATTTCCTCGACTCGCCCGTCACTGTCCTCAAATCGACGGACCCCCGATTGCAGGTGTCTTCGGACGCGCTCACTTCGTCGCCCTTTCGAGACGTCGCGACGCTCGACTCGGACTCCTCGGTTACTCGGGGTTCGCTGGACTTGGCCAGCCCTCGAGTTTCGGGTTTCCGTCGTCGTGGAACTTCCGGGCTGACCGGAGGATTTCCGGTATCCGAGGATTGGGGTTCGTGATTATTGCGCTTGCGTTCGGGCCTCCTTGGGATCGTCACGCTTGTTGGACTCACGACCTCCTTCGCAACTACGGTTATTTTCTCAATGGCCTGTGCTTCCGAAAGAACCACGCCCGCCCCCTTTTCCTCGCAGTCTTTTGTTGCCGTCCTCGGCTTTTCATCAGTTCGCTCTAGATCGGCGATAGGTTGACGGCATCTTTCCTGATTGTTGCGGGACCTTCTCTCCGGTTCATCTCTTGTCACAGTCTTCGCAAACGGCTCACTCTGGTGCCTCAATTTCTGGTCGTCGTCCTGCGAGATCCTAAGGTTGCGGGAGGCGCTCTCCAAGTTCTTAAAATCCTTCGGAACGTGTTCCGTTGCGTGGATTTTTTGGTGGACGTCCATCGCGGTTGTCGACTCCTGGCAGGCATTCTCCGATTTCCTTAATTTCTGGATGACGTTCTCGGCTGTCTTGAACTCCTGCGAGACGTCCTCCGAGGGCCTGAATTCGCGAAGGACATCCGCTGAGGCACTTTCCTCGGGGATCTCGCGAAGGTTCGAAGCCGAATTCGAGTTACTATTCGTTCTAGAATCGATCGCCGTGACGCCTCGGCCGAATCCTCCTTTCTGGAGAATGTTCCTCGAAGCCTGCGGGAACTCCTGCGGGACCTCCTCCAAGGTCCCGGGCCCCGGAAGGTCGCCCGCCAAGCTCTTTAATTCCCGAGGAACGCCCTCCGAGCTCCTTAAGTCCTGGGGGCCGCCTCTCGTAGCATTGAATTCTTGGGGGATCTCCGGCCGTTTCGAAGCCAACTCCGAGAAACTTTTCGTTCTGGAATCGATCGTCGTGGCGCTCCGATCGAATCCTCGGGCGATTCCGGCCTCGAAATACTTGACGAGATCTTTGGATCCGAGTTTGTCGGAAATTTGGCACTTGAGATCCAAGGGAACGATCGGTATGTCGGGATAAAGCCCGTTTTTGCTAGTCTCCCCTTCGTTTCTTAACCTCGGTGACGATCTGTCGGCCTCATTCGTGCTTCTGGCCGCGCTGAAATACTCGTTGACCTTGGAGCATGCGGTCTCGCGTGACAGAGGTCTCAGCTCAGCGAGGCTGTCTCTCTTCTTGGCTCTTCGGAGTTTCAGCTCTTCCTTTAGACTGCTAAACGCGTCCTGGGCTTTCCCGGGCTCCTCTTTTCTCGTTTGACTCGTCGTCGTCGTCGATATGACTGAGATCTCCGCGATACCACCCCCCGTCGTCTTCGCGTTGTCTCCTCCGCGCGTTTGTCTCTCGGGTTTCGGCGACGAAGATATCAGATCGGGCAAATTTTCGGTCGTCCCTTGATGCTTTTCCGATTGAGGTATCACCGCGGCCGCGTGACTCGCATTAGGAATCGCATCCGGGAGTGAAGTCCGGATGTCGTTGAACGAAGACGCTGAGCCGAGAGTGCTCGACGAATCGAGCTCGACGTATTCCAAATGCGAGGAATCCTCGTCGTTACTACGCTCCTCCGCAGCCTCCGACAAACTCCTCGCCTCGCCAATTACAAGGCTCTCGCCTTTCCCCTTGTCTACGTCTAAATCTACGGATCTAAGGACTATTGAGGTCGCACTCGCCACGTCTAACTTATCTTCTAAAATAGTCTCTATGTCGTTTACCACGTTCGCACACACGCTCGCGTCACCTTCCACATCTACTTTATTATTAGCGTCTTGTGAATTTTTCACCTCGGTCTCGGAGCCGGTGTCGGTGTCGGAGCTCCTAGGCGGTACTTTGAGCCAGACCTCACGTTTCCTCAGCTCCCGGGCACGGACATCGTCCTCGTCCTCCGTCGCGGTGCCACTCTCTTCGTCTAGACGCAAATTTTTAACAAGGTCTGAAGTCTGCTAAACCCCCGAGATCAAGAGAGATCGAGACTCGTCTGAGAATACATACTGTTCCATGCGAGCGTCTTTCTTCTTTTTTTTCGTACTTTCGCTTTTTTTCTTTTTTTTTTCACGCTCTTGGTTATTTTCGAATCGAAAAGAAAAACTTTGGACCCACCTTCGCTTGTGTATTCGTCGCTGGAGTCCTCGTACTCGTTGCTACCGGTATCCGAATGTCCGAGGATGGGTGCGGATTTGAATAGCGCATTGTCCAATTCTTTGCCAATTCTATCGTACCCTTCGGTCGTCAAGGGCTGATCCATCGCCTCTTCGTACACTTCGTCATCCTCGTCCGAGTCA
>OX632367.1:5323173-5473922 GCA_951751655.1 Ophion costatus
GAGAGAGAGAGAGAGAGAGAGAGAGAGAGAGAGAGAGAGAGAGAGAGGAGGAGAGAGAGAGAGAGAGAGAGAGAGAGAGAGAGAGAGAGAGAGAGAGAGAGGAGAGAGAGAGAGGAACGATAGAAAACAAAAGGAAGAGTAGCCGGGCACGAGTCCCTCGGGTCGTGGAACCGCGAGGGCGGCCTCGTCACCCCGCCCAGCTGGGCAGCACGTTAGTCCTTGACGATAAGCCCCTGCTGTCTCCACTCGAAGCGCGGTATTGAAAAATTCTCTCGTTTCATTTTCTCCCAGCTATAGCACGACGATTTTCGACGTGTCGCGGCAGACTTCAAGCGACGAGAAACGCAGCGATGTAATCTTCATAGGACTTCGTGTCAAATGAAGAAAATTTTGAGAAAAAAAAAAATGAAAAGGTACGCGTGCAATTTTGTTACTCAGAGTTACGAGATTCTCGACTCACATTTCAGGTGGGCGACGCTCTCTTTGTTATCCGGCGAGCGAACCTCAAGAGGGCACACGTTTCTTTACCTTTCTTCGTACTCGTAAAACGATTTGAAAAAAAAAACACCACGGTAGTTCACCGGCAAAGCGCACACTCATTCACATCACAAATTCCTCTCGCGAAGTTGCGAACGCGTGACCAAAGTGCGTCCACTCACCGCCCATCCACCATTGGCATTTCGTTCGGTTCGACTGAAACAAAAACCCGATCACTTGAAGTACGTCAGCCACTGTATTTAGGTGGGGAGAAACATGTATACATGTTATACGTATACAGATGTTCATATAGGACGAGCACAATGTGAACCTGGCTACGAACGTTGTTGCCCTCTACCGGCTGATCCGGCGTATCAAGTGTGGCGGCAAATTCCAATTCATTTCCCTCGAAGGTAGCCAGCGTGTCGCTTTCCACATGAACCTCTGTAATTTTTGTCTGTCGTTCTGTGTAATGTGTGTGCGTGTGTGGGTGTGTTGAGTTAGAACCCGTTTTCAGTTTAAGGTAGTTGTTGAATCATTATTGAAGGACGGGGGGGGGGAGGGTAGAAACGGTGCTCCTATGTTAATACGCTATGTGACGTTACCAATGCCAACTTATAATATCTTAATTATCATTCACATACGAGTATATGCTTACACGAAGGAGTTAGTGTTATCAAAAAATTATTTTCCGATATCTGTAAATCCTTTTACAATAAATACGAGCTTTGGCAACACCGGAGGGCTTCCTCACAATTCAAGGCTGTTAGGTTAACTACAGCGTCTGTCGCAGGTAACAGCGCTGTATTACGCGCGTTTTGTGTCAGCCGGCGTTTTCTGAAGTTATCTTAGAGCAAAAAGGCGACAAATGATTCAGAAAAACATATTAGTGCAAGGCAAAGTTTTCAATGGAAAGGGGCATTTGGCCGTGCTCGTGGATCGTAGTGTATCCCCAAAGCTAGAAGCTGGAAAAAGGAAATATATCATAATGAATAAATAAAGAAGTTCCCCTTACTCGCATTTGACTTTTAACCCTTGATGGTTCTGAAATTGGCGCGCAGGTCTCCGATTGGTTGTGCTATTCCCATACGTTCGATCCCAGGCAGCATAAATATCCAATTGACGTTGACCAGTTGCCGTTGTCAGATTACCTTTAAGATATGACCGTAAGATAACTATTCGACATCTTTCAAATGACATCCCGTATAATGCTGCTGTAAAGTTATATATTTTATGATATCTTTCGGCGATGAAAACGGATGTCTTAAAGGTATCCCAAAATATTATCCAATTGATGACTTTTTAAGGTATCAAGAAGTTGTCTATTTACTGTTATCTATTGTATCTAGTTCAACGTTGTCCAAGGGATATCATAAAGACGAATTACATAAGACGTCTTTTTCATGACATCTTTCCAATATCGGTAATATGATGTCCTTTAAGAAATTCGGTATTGGCGGGAAATAGTAAAAAGTCATCCAAATATTGTCCTAAAGATGACATCCAACGGATCACTTTTATCATAGTGCGAATGTAGCGTGTCATATTTCATTTCATCAGCAAAAAATTGTGTGTAACAACAAGTAGTTGAAAAAATAAAAGTGTTGAAATATATATACGTGAGTGCCTTTTATCCTACTATTCTTTTCGCCTCTGTGAGGACATATATGTAGTTAATGTACTGTCTTTTTATTCTAAAAGCGTACATCTGCCTTTGAGGTTATCCAAGGGGTCGGTTGGAGCATGGCAACCACCAGAAGACGTGACCGTAACGGGAGAGAAGTCCAATAATGACTGTATCGTTTTTATAATATTCAATTATATTTCACTTATAATGTATTAATTGATGTTTTATTTATAATGATCTAGCCCACTTCGAAACCGACGTAACAATATCTTATCAATTTCTTTATTATAAAAATTACCTTATCAACCGTCTAGATTATTGAGCTATACTAAATATTCTAGACTATTAATAGATTAATTTGTATAAAGAAATGGATAGGATATTATATATATATATATATATATATATATATATATATATATATATATATATATATATATATAGATCGCCAATAAATAGATATCTTTTCGATAATACTTTTCGATGCCGTTTAGATGTCGTATTGTCAACCTTATTCGGATACATATCGCACGACTTTCAGATGGCAGTGGTATCTTGTGGCATCTCTGTCAAATCCGTAAGAGCGTACTACAAGATTTTGGCAATCATATAAAAAATATTGTTTTATTGAAAATGGACGACGACATTTGCTGTGTAATAAATTGCAAGGATACCGGAAGGAATAGTAAACGCAAATTTGATCGTTTCCATACGGCAAATGGAATGTTAGACAGCGCAACAAATGAATGGCGGCAATTTTACCTTCAAAGAAGTTTTCTAAGGCCTCGAAGACGTAGAGGTTTGTCTTACGATACGGGCTTGAATTACTAAAGTTGGGTAGTGTTTAACTTTACCTCTTATACGTCCCTGAGGTGTACAGCAGATACGAACAGTTTTGTCTTAAATTGAGTTTGAGGCTGGAAATTGCGATTGTGGGTTATACGCCTCTTGGATATCTTTAGTGACGCGGTTTGGTGGCAGATTCAGGCAACTCGAGGACGTTCGACTACGGTCAGCTGTGCGATTTACGTATCAATTTCGTCAAAAAGGGATCTGTGAAACAAAGAATAAAGGCGTGGTACGAGGTATTATTGTGTTGTGGGGTGCAAAAATACCTAATCTCGAAATCGGACATTGATTTTTTATTTTAACCCGTATTGATTTTTAGGATCGTTTTTATATTTGTCACCGTATTGATTCTGACTAGGCTGTGATTCCAGCATTGCAGTTGATCAGTTTTTGATTATTTCGTTATTTATGAAAATGCAGACCGTTACTACATGTTTGCATCCTCAAACCGATAAGCCAGCCGTGCAGGTGCATACTGTTCTTCGTATCGTACGATCTAGGTTCACCTGTAAAACAATCAATTCCGATTGAAAATAAAACATAAAGATCGAGAAAGCAAGCACAAAAAATGTACACAAACAGGAATTGCAAATCAAAATATACCGTACCCAATATTTATTACAGTGTTACCGGTATTAGATGTTTTTAAGTAATACGTGTACTACAGCCAGCACGAATAAAAAACGAAACAAATGCGTAGAATGTTAATCGTGTTCCATTTTGAATCTTGCATTACACCTTTAGAGAATCACGGGCAAATTATTTTTTATTTCATTGTTTTTCTTCCATGATATAAATATTATTAATTCAACATGTCGTACTCATTCCTAAAGATGAAACAGTAGTCAACATATTATTCATTCAACATTGCATACTTATCCTTAAAAATGAAAGAAAATCTGGCATTTGTTAATGCTGTTCTATTAGGAAATACAAAATGCGGTTTACTAAATCAATGTCAATTACCAATATACTTATTCCTTCATTATTCATATTTCATTGATAAGGATATTTTTTTACATTATTATTGAACTATTAATTGATCTCATAACTAATGCATATCTCTCCTTTTACGTCGTATGGTGGATATATTCACTCTAGTCTGTGGTATTACTTTCCCACGGACAATTCGTTCTCCACTAAGGAGAATTAAGGAGTTTCCCACGGACAATTCGTTCTCCACTAAGGAGAATTAAGGAGTATTAAGGATTTTGACGACCTCTTGAACGTGGTGGCTTTGAAGTAGTGTATGCCCTATACATTTTTAATTGTCTAATCATCGTGTTATTAGTGATACGATAATCCTAAAAATAGATACGTAGTAGAAATTACAATGAATTTGACACATCTTGTGTTTCATGTATTTACTGAACTCTAGATACGAATTTTCGGCGAAAGAAGTCTCCATAAATTTTCTGGAAGCCACAATTGATGATAGTACGGCTCATAATTGCACTTTAACAATTTCATATTGCACTAAGTAAATAAATAATTCAAAACATGCAGTGATTTGTATGCGAATCATGTTTACTGTAACGATTAGAACGACCGCGAGTTGCCGCCGTTAATTAACAGACGGCGTTGCCGTCGCTTCGCCATGATATCCAAGAGGCGTATACTCTCGAAGCCGGTCTTTACAATTATGCTCATTTTGGTTTAAAAACAAAATGTTATTTTTTATATTATGAAGTGGTGCAGCAACAATATATGTTTTTATCGAAATTAATAAAAGCAATTTTTCTAGCTCCATTTTTTCGTCTCATAACTAAATTACAAATAAACGAAAATATACATTTGAAGCTATTTCTTTCACGAACCCGAATACTCAACTATTAGCTAATTTTTGTCCATTATGGAGTAAAAATACATTCCAGTATACTGTTAAATTTCAAGTCAAGTTAGTGTGCTTTTGACGAAAAATCACGAATCTAAAAATGGTCTCATTTATACGGTACTTTATGGAAACGACACGCTGGCCACTTGTTTATCTAATAATTTATCCACTAAATAATTCTAGATGCCTGATATAAACTGCTCAACGCGTATAAAATATTCCAAAGATTCCGTAACGACAATAAAAACTGGGGGCCTCCGAATATTTAAAGAAAACATTAATGATAAAACTCCGAAAAATGTGACTAGCCGAAGAGTTTTCTCAGCCGCAACTTTTCAGAGAAAATGTAAAAATTTCTAGATCTACTAAACTTGTGCGAACTTTTTTATTTCAGTTTATCGTTGGGTCCGATAAATAATTGTGATTTATTTTTATTAACCGCCACTGTACTTTACCAATGATCCAAAAAGGGCTCTGCTTATGCCCCCACAAAATCCGGCCCTGCGCGAAAAGGGTACCACTTAAGGAAGTTGGAGGGTTGACGACAATACCAAATTTCAAAAAATATATATAATTTATTGTCTATGCTATACTCAGTCTATGATTTTTTTATTTTTATTTTTTCACCTTAAAACTTTAACAACGTTTTGTCACTCCGTCGAAAGGAAATGCTTCTTGCCAGTTTTGACCAGACAGATTGATTTAATGCAAATAAATTACATGCAATCGAGACGCGATTTTCATTTTCACAATTTATCGCAATATTATAGACGCAATCACAGAGCCTTTGACAAAGGCGACAAAAAAACGAACCTCACGCGGCGCTAGTGATGCGCACGAAGCCAATAGAAAAATCGCGACGAAAAATTCGGTGAGGCTTTTTCTCGTAAATGGAATATGAATTTTTCAACGCACCTGATCGAGTGGGCGTCACTGGACAGGTATTTAAAAATGAATTTGCCGTTTCATTTACCATTCTTCATTTTGGAGTCCCGTTTGGGAAATATCAAACTTCAAAATGATATGCATTGTGCTCCTCTCTAAAGGTTGAACCGTTAATTCGTAAAACCTTAAAAAATCTAGGTACTAGCATTTGATTAGAATGATCGAATAAAATTATTTCGATCAAATTACATCAACAAATTTGGGAGATATGGATAACCCAGTTATCGCCAAGTTGACTCCATGGGACCTTGATGAGACGATTGCACCAATAAATTTATCGCATTTTGTTGAAGCCTCGTCAATATTATATCAAACAAAGGGATTTCCTTCTTCACCCGCCATATTATGATTGCCGATTATTAAATGAAATCGCAATTAGTATGCAATAAATTATTGTGCTACAATATAGACAATAATAATTACATGTGAAAAATTGATTCTTCAATCGATTGCACACACAAGAGATTACGAAACCCTACTTGATGCGCACGCGGCAGATTTTTTTTTCGAAGAGTATGTGGCTTCCGGATGGAGGCCGTGTTGAGAATCAGCGTTGTGCCAACGTTTCGCAAACGTACTAAAATAAACTAAAATAAAACGCCTACACGGAGAGGCTATTTTGGGTTCTGTTAACACCTTTTCCAAACTCAGGAAAACTCTGCACATCCAACTGTGCTCGTTAACATTCCTAAAAAGGTGCCGCGACCATCAAGTGGTACCGAAATGTTTTCAATTGAAAAACCCCTTTCCATCAAAACAAGCCAAGACTATCCTCCACCAGGCCTCGCTGAGACTGGTAAAGGAGAGAATATCTGTCACCAAAAAGCTTTTGGACCAAAATTCCCAAAAACTCCTTAAACTTCACCTACGCCTATCTGATTGTTTGGAACCACAGCTGTGGGAAGATCTTGACCGTGTCACACACGAACAAGCTTTCCACTGTGCAGACCTGAGGTCCAAGAATCAAATAGAGAAATTCAGGAAACTATGCCCACAGACGAAATAACCCATTCTAACCCACACACTAAGAAACCTAAGCAACCACCCACTCTCCGCAGCTGAAACATCAGTCCTCGCAAAAGGGCACAATTTCGCCATCACACCGACAGACATTCCAACCAGAGAAATCATTAGGCAGGTGGAAACTGCCATCTACCGTTTCCCACCTGATACTACCAACGACATCAGGAAACGGATAACCAATATTCTACACAAAGCAAAACCCCCTCAGCAGAACATCACAAAGGAACAACACCTTGTTCTTCAAAATTTGAAGAAAAACAAGCACATCTTAGTACTACCAGCTGATAAAGGGAATGCTACTGTTATCATGGACCGAACGGACTACTGCAGGAAAATGATGAACCTGCTCGAGGACACCAACACGTACAAGAAACTACCACGTGGCCCAACATCAAGTGTAGAAAAGAAAACAACAACACTTCTAAAGAAGGCTGGCCTATCGGAGAACCTTATCGAAGTCCTTACACCCAAGGAATCCCTACCACCCAGGCTTTACGGTCTGCCAAAAATACACAAAAACATCCCACTAAGGCCCATCGTTAGCAACATAGGCAGCCCTACATATCATTTGGCACGTTTTCTCTGCAAACCCTTGCAGGAACTCGTAGGCCTCAACAACTCCTAAATCCAAAACTCTCGGGATTTTGTGAATAAGATCCAGTCCATCAAGGTACAACCAGAAGACATTCTAGTAAGTTTCGATGTTGTATCGTTGTTCACAAACGGCCCAACCCATGAAACCCTAGACATAGTCAGAAAATCTCATATAGTTGCTCCTAACCTACTAGCCCTCATAGGACATTGCCTAAACTCTACATATTTCCAATTCCAATCCCAGTTGTATGAACAAACTTCAGGCGCAGCCATGGGTTCCCCGATTTCCCCTTTCATCGCCAACATCTTTATGGACAACTTCGAAAACAGAATTCTGCAAGAAGCACCCCTCAAACCCTCCACCTGGTTCCGATATGTCGATGACACCTTCGTTATTTGGAGTCACGGCAAAGAAAACCTCAATCATTTCTTAACCTTCCGCAACTCCCAGCACCCCAATATACAATTCACCATGGAGATAGAACAGGACAATCAAATTCCTTTTCTGGATGTACTAGTTCAACGGAAAAACGATGGCACTTTGGGCCACAAAGTTTACCGGAAGCCAACGCACACGGATAGATATCTCCACGCTACGTCCCATCACCACCCCTCCCAAAAACAATCGGTCATAAGCTCTCTGGTCTACAGAGCTCCAGCGATCTCCGAATTGAACTCTCTCGAGGATGAACTAGAACACCTACGCAAAGCTTTAGGAGATAATGGCTACAAGCCAGGCAACATCGAAAGAACGATCAAACATCTAAGAAGAAAAATAGCCGATCCGAAAACGGTAACAGCACCAAATAGCAACAACTTCCCTTCCATACCTTCAGGGCATAACCGATCGCATAGACAGGGTCTTTGGGAAACATAACGTGCGAGTCATCTTCAAATCTCAGAAGAAGCTAGCACAAGTGGTTCCGAGTGCAAAAGACCAAAGACCACCATTAAGTGCACCAGGAGTGTACAAGATACCCTGCTCATGCGGTAAAGTGTATATAGGAGAAACCGGGAGGAAGATCAGTACACGGATCAAACAACATCAACGTTGTATCAAATATGGCCACATTGGACAATCAGCCCTGGCCGAGCATTGGATGGAGACTGGTCATGCCATTCAGTTCGATAAAGCCCAAAGTCTGGCCCCATCGAACAGCTATTTTTCCAGGAAACACCGAGAAGGCTTGGAAATCCGAAAACATCCGGACAATCTAAACAGAGATGGTGGATATCACGTCAATCCCATTTGGCACACCGTCCTCCCGGTTTTTTAATTGACTGGCCGATCAATTAAAACATCTGATTGGCTGGTGCAGTGATCTGGAACGATGACTGCAACTATATAAGGAATGCCTGAGACACGGGAGCTTCAGTATCGGAGCTCTCAGCCCTGATGATGCAGACTGTAACGTTTGCGAAACGTCGGCTCAACGCTGATTCTCAACACGGCCTCCATCCGGAAGCCACATACTCTTCGAATTACATAAAGAGCCGTGAAAGCCTTAAAACTAAGATTTTTTTTTATAAACAGAATGGACCATGACAAAAGCTCGATGAATTATTGTAAATAAAAATTATGACATATGTGCAAATCGAGCTTAAACGGGTTTACTTCGACATTTAACATAGGCCTTGAGATAAACATATACAATCAGGCATTCGTCGACCTTTTTGATGGAAGGGTGTCCATAATCATTAAACAAACAAGGAGGCAACGCGTTGCCGCTTCAAATAGTTTTATTTTTCGCACCAATGAATAAATATCTCATATCCATTGTGAACATCGCTGATTCTCTCATTCATTACAGTACCGCTTATGGAATGCCGTAGTTTTTAAAAAGTTTGTTTCAATTTATCTTTATACAAGATCACGCATTTTTCTCCAACACATTATGCAAACGCGTATACAACGCAACAAGCCGTTTCTCGTACGTATAACAATATTTTACGCACTCTGTATATAACAGTAACATTACAATAGTCCTTGAGCTATCCCGTACAGATGTAGCCCTCGAATAAACTCAAGTCATAGTAAAAGAAAAAGAAAAGAATACGCTCGGTCGCGATGCCTTCTGGAGGATCCTCGCTTCGAGGATCGCCAGAGACTTTAGTGCGACTGTGGCCACCAATTTACGCATTCAATTTTTTTAACAATTCCGCACTGTGATGCTTGCGTGAAAAATATTAGCGTAGGAAAACTTCAGATAGGTCTAAAACTATATTTGGAGACTGTGATGCACGTGTATTCAGCACATTATACATATGTGTGTGTGTGTATATATATATATACATATATATAACCGTTTTTAGAGAAGAGATAAAAATGGTAAATTTCGATAAAATTGGCACGCTTATTCAATTTCAATATTAATTGCGTTTCGTGAGACCGTATCGCGGAGAGTTGAATTATTATCCTGAAAAAACTAAAGCATCTATATCGTATATATATCATATATAGACATCTTCAAGCGTGGGTGTGTGTGTGCGCGCGCGCGCGTGCGCGCGTGTGTGTGTGTCCCAATGAATATTGAATTGCCTGATTTCCTTCATTTTTTTTCTTCAAACTCAACAAACTTCATTTTCTCAATTAATTGACTCTTCTCTAAGACTCATCTATCGAATTAACTAATTCGAATGTTCAGTGATTCATTGCCACTGCAACCGTTTCGTCGCTACATATCTCTTTTACAATTTTTACGACCTAGTCTGAAGTATATCGACCAACACGCACACACAATTGGAGTTCACAAAGGGCCGTTGTTTCTTTTGTTTCGCGCGACTACGCATTATTGTACCTATGCAACGTAACACCATTTGTGTTACGGATCCCTAGGAAAGTCGATCATAATCAATTCGACTCGCAACTATATAATTTCGCGACCGATGATAAAACTCGGACTGCTTCCTTGGTCTTCCTTGGAAAAAGAGAAACGAAATTGGCCGGAATCCGGTATCGCAGATTACGAGTACGATCACGAATTGTATGTAGATATATATATATATATATGTGTGTGTGTGTGTGTGTGTTTCTTTTTCTTCTCACTAACAATAGGATTTCTCTTTTTACGTAAAAGGTTTTTCGTTTGAAAGGTATACCGATTTACTGATCCGAGGACTCGCGAATAAACAGGGGGCGAACAAACACGGTACAATATCCTTCATTGGAATGTCTGACGAACCGAGCTTCGTTATTTTTCACGTGTAATGACACTAAGGCACCGTTCAACGTATCGAGGAGACACGCTTCACCGACACGTCGCGAAAATAGCCGAAAATTTTGGAAAAAAAATTATTCATTAGACGTCGTTTTCACCAAAAATGTATCGTACCCGAAAGTAACTGAGGAGTTATTATTAAATAAGGTACGTATATATATATGTATATATATATATATATATATATATATATATATATATATAATATAACATAATAATAAATAATATAATATTATAATGAACGCAATGCCAATTTTTTAACACGTTAATATATATCTCATATAATCTTAATATTACTATTATCATTTACTAATGCTACATATGTATATAACATTGCTACCCCACTGATGATTTTCCACAAATTCCCAATGATTGCTCGAAAGTCATTGCAGTGTCACCGCAAATTAAATTAAAGAAAAAAACACTAAAGGCGCGCTCGTGAAGTGTCGCGATTGAAAATGTTCAATGGCCTCGGGCAACACTGTTGCGCAAAGGGAATTACAGAATGTTGCACGAGTACCCGTCACGATTAAACGTGGTCTCGTGTACGCTCGTGAATTTAACGAAGTCAGGTGCGACGAAATGTACTCGACGAGATATAATAATACTACTGGAGTAAATACGTTAACGAAAACAAAAAAAAACAAAAACCCTAAACACCTAGAACAGTCTTGTAGTATAGAAACAAACGGAAAAAATACAGAGGGCAACCTGTATTTTCGAATGCAATAAATTAAGCGCGTACGACGGTCTGTCTCCCTTTCGCCTTGTAAAAGGAAATTGTCCCGATTATCGGGCGTGAATGTACACGTTGGAGTTTTTCTCGCAGTGTTTACGTATCAAACATTGTTGTTGTTTAGTGAAATTTTGTTCATTTCATTATTGGCAGTAAACTTTGACCACGATAGGCACCACTCCCGAGTTGCCTGGAAACGTGCATCTTGTTGGGAAGAATTCGGATGTTTTATACTTAACATTGGACAATCTTTGAGTATCGTTCGAGGTATTAAAAATCTACGTGTCAATGGTTAAACTTTTTAAAATAATCGAGAAAACGACAACAAAAAAATGCCGACGATTACGAGCGAGGTCGTTCGGCGCTTACAACCAAGGGAACATACTTAAATTGCAATCGTTTCTACTGACACTACACAACTACAGCCGAGGAACTGAGTTCGTTATATTCATTTTTTTTTCATTCTTCGACGACTCACGTTTATCTTTGAATTTTGCGCAAAAATTTGGAACGCTTCCGCGGATTATGAGGACAATCCGGCGATAAAATGACGATTAAAGGGGACAAAAAATGCTTGGAAATTTCCTTGCACGAAGTTCACGGCGCTAGCGGATCGGAGGGCAGGTCAAATCGGGGACATTTTCTTTATTTGTGGCCCTTACTTTTTTACCCTGTTTACGAACGGTGAGACATCCGAATGACGGACTAAAAATTCCCGATTATCTCCTTTGAGCGTGTATTTCTTCGTAACGCGTTTTTCCGTGTTCTCCGTTATTCGTCTTTCGGTTCGAATTCGTTGCGATTGCAGGAAAGAATTGTCGGAGCTTTGAAACTTCCGGCGACGAGGGAGTCTAGTTCACGAGGAAGATCCGTCGACGGCAGTGACGTGCTTGGCTTTGGATTTTCTGCTGAGAAGTTTGCGAAAGGAGGATGTCCATCGGGAGCGCGTGAACGTGCCGACGTTGTTGCGATTCCCGTCGTTCTCGCTGCTCGACGACTCGCTGATCTTTCTGCTGCTGCCACCTGCCTCGTAGGACCGCGACCTCCGATCACCGACCTCCGACGAAAAGCTGAAGAAAAAGAGCAGGTAGAAGTAAGAATTTTCCTTTCTCGTAAAAGCAATTTTGTTTTTGAGAAACATTCTTGTTTTTCTCGGCTTGAAAAAATGGTCTTTTAAAGTGATTTGTCTTATTCAAAGTATATACTTTCGAGTACGTGTGCTCAATTTTTTTGCGCTAAATTCCCAATGTTTCCAAACCCTATGTCTGAGAGCCGACCTACATCTCGTACGTGTGAGTACTTTTTCTATACAGTAGAACCTCGATTATCCGCATCAATTAAGGACTGAAATTAATTTGATAGACCAAAGATTTTCTTTATGTTATGTATTTGTTTCAATGTCTGTTATATTTTTCCAGAAAAAGATTGCGTTCCGATCGTCTGAACTTTTGTTTATCCAAACAATTCTTTTCTGACCTGGCAGATACGATTCCAAAAAACTATTCGATCTTTCGGCCTAAAGGTCCAACATATTGTTCTATATACCTGTGGCTATATACTCTGCCATTTTTCAAGATTAGTAATAAATAAAAAATAAAAAAACACCACGTAAAAGTCAAAAGTAGTAATAAAACATACCCTAAGTCTGAAGAATGGTGAAATCTTTTGTTTAAAAAAAAATCATGAATATCGGTAATGTTCTCCTTGCCTAAAGGTATCTCTCTCAGCCGTTAAAAATCATCATTTTGTTCTGACATTGCGTCCAATTGAAAGTTCGAATAAATTGAAGTTCGGAACGGTCACTACGCGTTTCCGATTTTGGGATTTATGTATTGAGGCTGGAATAGCCAGTTTTGACTTTGCTTGACTTTTTCAACACACAAGCCGGCGTTATCCCTAGGATAGAAGAAAAAAAGTTCGGCAGCGATCCAACAATGGTGTACATGCTCGTACTACTTTAGCTCGTGGAAGGCTTTTTGTATTTCCTACCCAGAATCTGATGAGAAGGCTCGAGCGGCCGGCGGTGCAGAGTTGGCGGACGAGAGAGATACCTCAGCGATGGGGGTGCTCGGGAATTCCTCGTCCTCGGAGCTGCTGCTTGAGTCGTCGATGAAGCTTATTCCGCGTTCAAGGGGCGAGCTCGTTCTCAGGGTCGGATACGTCGTGGGTGTGCCGGGACGTAGCCAAGTGCGCAAATCCTGGAGCGGTGCTTGAAGACACTTGAACAATTTTCCGCTGCAAACAAACGAGTACGTGTCACGTTGGACGAGTGTCGTCGTCGCCCGGCCCCGCCCCGCCCCCCTCTTTAACTGCTGCTACCGTTGAGAACGAATGATGGGAGATTACGTACTCGTCGCGATAGTCGTCGACCTCGGCAAAAGTTCTTTTCGCGTATAGACAAACGGAGCATCTTCTTCGTCGACGACACGAGGTCGCGTGTATCGCGGCCGCTCGCAAGTGACGCGCCGCGTGTCGCAGTGTCGCCGTTTCGTGGTTCAGGGCGGCAACGCCTTCCTCGCGACGACGGCGCTCCGCGCCGAGCTCGTTCTCACCAACGCGCAGCTTTTCCTTTAGCGCGACATTCTGAAAAATAATATTGGTCAATCCTTACGATCGGTCGGAGCTTCCTAGAGGTTTGAAATGAACGGGCTCAAGTTTCGGTGTTTTGAGGGTCGTCAAATTGTGCGATGAACAATTCGTTTCGGAAATCTTGTAGAAAATTATTTCGGTCTACAATCGAGTGATATTGAGCAGGCGCCGAAGATAACTCAGAATTGGACAAATACTTTTTCTTTTCATTGCATAGTTTTGTAGACTAGGATTTTAACTTTGATTTTCAACAACCATTTCGTAAGAGATCCGAAAATTGATCGGGTTATAACGATTTTGGATCCACCCCGTTGTTAAGCACCCTTCATTTTTCGGCACTTTTCTCGAAACAATGTTTTGTCAAGTGGCGTAAGTCGTATCGCAAAATTTACTCGACCGATTCACTCCAAATTCGGAGAGGGGATAGTTTTCACATTTTCCATCTTACGGCCGGAGGATTTTTTTTTACGGCTAGCCCTTCCATACGGACGTTTTATTACCATACTAAAAGTAGATTATTTTATTTTATATTTCAGATCACCCTAGTTGCCAGCGCCACCTACAACGATTGGCCATACAGAAACGTCAACAATTAATTTAAATAACAATAACGCTAACGTTTATTTATATTTACAATTAAAAGAAAAAGAACTTTGCAGGACTATGCATTGGTGTTGTGTGAAAGTCGATTCCGTCATCCCAAGGCTCCCATCAGAAAAAAAAGAACATCGAAAACCGTTCTGTTTACCGGCTTCAACCTTACGAAGGCCTCTTAATATATCGGTGTTATAATATTTATTTTTCGAATATAGCGTCAATGAGATAATATGATATTAATTGGTGATAATATCATATTATAAAATATGCGCACATATATGTATGTACACTGAAGGTTGTATGGTAAAATAATAAATTTGATTTGTGCTAAAGCCTCCGGATAATTAAATGTCTCGTATGGTATATATATTTATCCCATAAAAATTACCGAATTAATCGAATCAATGTGATTTTCGATTAAGCTAAAATTGGGTAACATTAATACAGTAGAACCTTGATTATCCGAACTCATTGGGACCGGACATCGTTTGGATAATAAAAAATGCGGATAATCGAAAATATATCTCGGATTTCCGGGAAATTCACCTTATATAATATGAATAGTATCGAAAATTCTCTTTATTAATCCAGCGACCATAAATTCTTTATTCAATAGCAATTAACTATGAAGAAAGTTTTTATTTTTGAACCAACTCTACTTATGCCGTTAAATCACAATTGCGACTTAAAATAATGATGAATTTTCGGCTGTCGCATCGTAGTTCCGCGTCTATTGACCGCAACCATTGACAGGAGACTCCAGTCTCATCATTAACTTCGTTGGAACTACTTGGCAACTTCGGAACTTCGGCACTTGGAACTACCGGTTTCCCTAAGTTGATTGTACACATTGGTAAACATGTAACGCATAGACGCGTGACGAACCCGATAACGATCAGCATACACAATTGCTATAATATTGAAGTTTGCATCGTGGAAATGCACCCATTTTTTCCCTACTAATAGCAAATTTTCCTTTTCGCGTTCGAAGCTACGATTAACTTTTTTAAGTAGTGTACTGACAGAAGGAAATTCTTTCGTAGTACTTTTTGTTGAAGGGAACACACATTTTTTTGGTAAAAAACACAGGTTTTTTACAGTGGAAGGAAAGACAAAAAACGAACGAACTTGTTTGCCAACTCAATAAATCTTGATCGATCATTCTGACATTGGGAGTGTGAATTTATTTTTTGTTCCTTGATAAAATTCTGAAGAAAGAGTGGTCCTATTGCTAAAAAATTGAGATGACCTTTAAATCTTCGAAGCGCCTCTGCCCGTATGAATTATCGTATCCACCACTCGTAAGTCTATGCAACTTTTGTAGAAAAAGTTCGCTCCTAATCCTGATAGGTTGTAAAATATTTCTACCGCTAATAGTTGTTGCCTCACCCGGTATATACTTTTTTTTCACACACATACCGCCTGAAAATTATATGTAAAAATGATAAATATCATAAGTGCCGAAATTTCGAGACAATCAAATTTTGCCCATCGTATATATTCTTCCCACCTGAGTAAACCAATCAAACGAATCAACGTGAATTTCAATCGAACGCGACTGTAAAACGGATAATCTCATGGCAAACATTCGCAAAACGGGAACCGAGAATGCCGAACGGGATTGACAAGTTTCGCTGCTGAATTTGCCAGATGCGAGGTAACGAGGACGTTCCGTGTCACGAATATGTGTATTAGAACGGGGCGTAAACGTTTGCGGAAAGTTCGATAGCAGCGTTCGATTATTCGCAGCGTCGACCGTGATCGACCGCAAGCACTCGCATTCACAGTGCTTTACAGGTATACGTGCGGTACGGAGGGCGAGGGGGCGCCCCAAAACCACTGGATTTTGAGGCAAGAAGACGAGGATAAGAATAATCCGAAGAGAAATAAAAATATGGTGTTAAAGTTTACATCGTTCGAATGCAACGAAAATTCTTTTTCATGTTAGGATGTTGAATAAGTTCTCGCTGTTGTGTTCCATTAGAAAACCAAGGCTTCGTTTAAAAACAATCATTCCTAATGCTTTCAAACATTTGGAAAATGTCGTGTGATCAACTCCTAATAATTTCGCAAGTTTAGCTAGCGTCTGGCACGAGTCTTCATGAATGATGTCGCACGATGCATCCAATCCAATACATTGAAATCATTATTTTTGAAGCGTCTAAACTATGACAACCTAAACAACACCATCTCTGCATGTTGTTTCCGACGGAGTATGGCCGCTGCAAGGCTCAACTAGAATTATGCGTGCTTCAGCTGCAGAATTTTTCTTAATAAAGCGGTGCAGTAAAATTTGCCACAAGTACTCTTTTTTGGCACGAAATTTGACATGTTTAACACTGAACAAAAAAGTTTTTTCTACTTCGGCGAAATGGCACACACTGAATTTCAAGCTTGCTCATAGTCCCTTATAGATTCGTTACCATCTTAAACTCTTACACTACAGCCACAGAGTTCTGGTAACGCCATCTGCTCGAAAACATTCATTTTTGTCATTTTCATTGTTATGAAAAATCATTCTTTGCTTATATTGTAGATTTGATTAGTATTTTAGATCACGCTTATATTGTAGATTTGTGAATAAGTGCCTTGAAAATTACCAAAGGGATTTTTTAGGTACAAAAGCTAAAAACGGACTGACACGTATTCATTTTCAGAGCATGTCAACGCTGCGAACTCCAATCTCATAGAAAAATTGCGTTGAACGAGAAGGAGGAGGAGAAGGCGGAGGAGGAGGAGAAGAAGAAGAAACGGTCGGCGTATCGGATATCGAATCGAGTTCATCCTGGCGATATTATTCTCCTCGCGACGATTCACGTAGTGTTACGTCCCGTTCGTTGACCCGGCAAATAGGTATCCCTCTCTCATTCTCATCGTGAAACTAGCGTGTATCTTCACCAGCGCGCGATTCCTCGCTACACTCTTTCTCACGTCTGATCCATTTTTCGTACGCGGAGGCGTAACCTTATCGGAGTGTCCTGAGGATGACCAGGGCCCGGCCGTTTTTACTCCCGAGTCGAACGAGATCACGGGGCCACGTGCGAACGTAAAGAACGGACGGTGCGACTCGAGAGAACAAAAACGGATCGGAAATCGTCGGAGAACATTCATTCTTCTTCGTACTTTTGTTTCGCACAATAATATATAATTTTTTTCGACTCGTACGAACTTCAAAAAGCCTCGATGAATTTGCATTTACAATGTTTTTTACGAGTGGTGAAAAGATTTGCCGAGGGGCGGACATACGTAAAATTCTGTCGTTTGTGCAATAGTTTGAATAATCAATGTTTAACTGATATGTATAGTTATTATCATTGCGTATATCGTACCACGTTGATTCGTCGCATGGAGGAAAATAACCGAATATAGTATGGAATAGTATCTTTAATATGGAATACCACGATTTCTGTACATAACAAACAGTTCAAGATGCAATACCAGGTCATCTATCTCATTCCCTCACTTTGGTATCGCACTCTCGCACATCTCGCGTTAGTTGGACTAGCGCTGTAGCTGTGACAAGTGTGTTTTGTTTTGACGATGTTAGAGAACTTCTCAAAGTATGTAAAAAAAAATGTGTTTTCGTTAAGGAATTTCCGGACAATTGACGAAATAGGACCATTTTATTCAAATTCATACAGTTAATTCTTTTTCATATGCCGAATGGACCCTCTAAATTTTACATTGATCGTCTACACTGTTTCTATACAATTTTATAGTGAAGAAACACTTTTTAATATATTGAGAGATGTCCACGCTCATCGCTGAATGGTAGTTTTACGCACGAAAAAGTGTGCAAAAATGTTTAAAATGTTATGAAAAATTGTCAAATCACTCAGTACATTATGACAATCCCGTCTCCCTTTGCATTATGACGATTAGGTATTCCCCTATGTTAAACAGTGTTTCTTCAATTGTACATTTTATAGAGACGGTGGAGACGATCGATTTAAAATTTAGAAGGTGCCTTCAGTATATAGCACAGAATTTACAGTATAGATTCGAATCAAATGGTAACATATCGTCAAGTGTTCCGAAACTCCTTAATTGTCTGGAAATAATATTGTGACTATATGTTTAGCATGTTGTATTTATGTTTGTTTTAATATGTTTGGGGCGGTTTATTGTTTAAGTGTTGGTACTTGCAGAATACGTGGACAAGTTTGGACCGGTACGAAATTCCAAATATGGACAGTCACTGGGGGTCTAATTATGGAATATTTCATAATTGCGTTCTAAAATTTAGATGGTGGGATACCTCTTTTCATAATGCGTTATATTTATATTTGAGATAACCGTCTTCGCACTTAAGAGAAAAGCGAAATAATTGTAATGAAGACAAGATCACTGAGCAATATACAGAATAAGAAAAATAACTGAAAGCAAAAAGAAAGGATACCAAGGAAAAAAGATAACTAATATTGATGGCCCTGGAGACTCTGAAGATGAAGACGGAGTCCAGTTTGACACAGACAGTGAACCTGATGCCACAATATGACAAGAAGCTCCTGACTCCAAGGATTCAACAAATAACTCCCTTTTCCTTATTTTCATTTTTCAACACCTTTGATACTGTCGATCGATATTTAAAACACAAGACGGTTACTAAGGCGAGCAAAAATGTACTCCAATGATAAAAGCGGGGTCGAAAAGCACGGGGGAGGGGCGTTTTTGTTCGATGGTTCATATTTTATTAAGGAGGCTTCAGAAAATATGCGGCAAAGTTATTTGTGCAGTAGTTTTATCATTCAGGCTGTGACAGATAGACGTGACGTTATATAAGGGTTCTTCTTTAGCCACGGAGCCCTAAAAACATAAATATGCGCCTACGAATGTCTTGTCAGAATTGGAAAAATGGAGGAATTTACAATACGATGAATAGGCAGTTCACGTAAAAGGACCCGTATACTCAAAAAACAGACAACAATTAGGAGTATCATTAACGGATGTCTGGGCAAGCATCGGTCTAAGTTATTGCAAAATCGCGTTGCTCGTTCGTCACTTGCACCCACCAAAGTTTGGATCGTTTGGCTGCAATGAAATAGCCCCAATGTGTTTTGGTAGATTTAGGCTACTGAAATTACTCAAACGTTTTTTAGACTCATTATTAGACATCGACCACCTAATTCTGCAAAAAAAAACGAAGTGGGTGGATACAGAGACGCTACCGCAGTAACTTCTGTCAGAAGTCTTAAGCTAGAAACATACTATTAACACGCCACGCGACAACCGCTTCCCGTTGCTTTTGGCTCATATAATGGTCAGTCGAGAAGGTATTATAGCCGAAGAATAACTTGTCACCAATCTTCGAATTATATTCCCTATAACTTTTGATGGGCACAGATTGTGGCTTTTTTGTTCACCACGTATTAAGAAATCCACGAGTTATACCCAACGCTACTCCTGTTAACAACAATATATAACCAAATCGCGCATGTCGCGTAATTACACGGGGTTGAAGCCTGCATCGTTTCACTGCAAAGATAAATCCTTCATTTCTGACTTTCATCCCCATACAAAATTGTATTTTGCAGACTTCTTGGACATTCTAAAGAACGTTAATTCGACCTATGCAAACTTCAACGTCTTCTAGTTCCAGAGTTATAATAAGCCGCTTTCGCACGTGCACCCCGTGTAATTACTTACTCGCCGAATTAAAAGACGTCTCAGGTCATAAGATTTTAGATAATAAGGTAAAAGATTAATGGAAGAACTAAAAAGGATCTACGTTGCAAATTTTGAGGGGGCAGATACCTTTAGGCGAGGAAAAAATTTGCTGTTTTTCGTCATTTTTGAGACTCGGAGTACGTATGGGCCTGAAGTTTGCATCGTTGGGTCCCAACAAAATTAAATGTTTATTTTTATTTTTTAAATTAATTTTTTTCAGATGCCTTTTGACTCCAGAATATCTGTAGAGATACAAAACGCTCAAAAAATTGGATGACTCAATATCCACCCTCAATAAGGGGTTAAAAAAAAATAAATATCTTGGCCGGCTATGATATTCCCAGTTTTTTTATTTGCGCAGTCATTTCTAGTACCTAAGGAAATCCACAAAAAAAATTGGCAACGATTTTCAACTACCGGAGCACATATCCTTATGGGGGAGTGAAAGCCGAAAGAAATTCGTATTTCCGTAAAAAGGGATTTCGTTTTTTATTTGTGCAGGTCATTTTTAGTATTTAAAAGAAGCCATTAAAAAATTGGTAATGCTTTTCAACTTCCGGAACACACCCTTATTAAGGGGTTGAAAGAAAAAATCAATATCCCGGGCGGTAATAACATTCCCAGTTTTTTATTAGCACAGGTCATTTCTAGTGTTTAAAGAAAGTGAGAAAAAATTGGCAACGGTTTTCAACTTCCAGAACACATCCTTATTGAGGGTATGAAAGAGAAAAAAATTAATATCTCGTGCGGTAATGACTTCCCAGTTTTTCAACTGCGCAGATCATTTCTAGTATGTAAAGAAAGCCAGGAAAAAATTGGTAACGATTTTCAGCTTGCGAAACACACGCTTACGGGGGGGGGGGGGGGTGAAAGTCGAATGAAAATCGTATTTCCAGCCGTATAGAGATTTCCAGTTTTTTCCACATGTGTAGGTCATTTCTAGTACCTGACGAAAGCCACAGAAAAATTGGCAACGATTTTCAACTTCCAGAACACACCTTTATTAAGGGGTTGGAAGAGAAAAAAATAATATCTCGGGCGGTATTGACATTCCTAGTTTTTTTTTTATTTGCGCAGGTCATTTTTAGTATCTACGAAAAGCCACGAAAAGTTTGGCAACGATTTTCAACTTCCGGAACACACCCTTATGGGGGAGCGAAAGTCGAAAAAGATCATATTTTCGGCGTTAGTGGGATTCCCAGTTTTTTTATTTGCGCCGATTGTTCCTAGTACAAATGGCAACGATTTTCAACTTCTGGAACACGATGTTATGGGGGAGTGAACGTCCAATGAAAATTGTATCTCAGGCGCTATAAACATTCTCAATTTGTTTCTTTGCGCAATTAATATTCCCAACTCGTTCAATTTTCTTTCTCAAAATTGCATCATGCAAAATCGACAACCTTAAGAGGCTCTATCATTATCGGGCTACCCATTAGAGGAAACTGCTCGGTCCTTTTTCACAGAGAAATTCGCAAACAATTATTCATGAAGAAACATGCACTTTTCCAGAATCGCGCCTTATTGCAGTATGTAAACATCGGGCGATTTCCCTCACGCCCACGTATTTTCCTAAGATTGAAAGTTACTTCGTTCGAGCGTGATGACAATTTTTTTATTTGCTGAAGTTTTTTCTGGAAAGTTTTGCCTACAAGAATCCTTTACTGATTTTTCAACATGCTCATGTAGAAATCGAAATTTTGAATATGCAAAAAATAGCGATCATGGTAAGAATGCGGCAATGAAAATATAAACTAAATCATTCTTTACGTAAACAAACAAAGGGAATTCCAACACCGACCTCCCTATGCGCGTGTCAATAGATCGTTTTTTTCACACCCGTGCGCTTTACCATTCTTGAAGTTGTGCTGCTTTCTCACTCCCGCTCAGAGCGTGTGCCTACGTTTCCTATGCGCTCACCGTATTTCTTCGTGTGCGTGTTCTTCGTCGCTTCGACGAACAGCGCGGGTTGCGAAGCCTTCCCCTACCGTTCTGAGCCAACAGACCTCTCGTATATGTCGCAAATGTGCTATACTGGGGATAGGTCACGCCGAATTAAGAATTTCGCTCCATCATAGAAAAACAATATCTGAGGGTGACGTTCTAAAAAACTGTTAAATCCGATTTGGCTGAAATTTTGCACAGATGTTCCATTTAATATATAAAGACATCCCCTAACGGGATTTTTGGCGCATTCCCATACTTTACGAGATATCGAATTTGTTTGGGTTTTTTTTTGTTTGCGTCACCCCTGCAGTATACCTGCCGGGGTAAGCGCGGCACGCTAGCCACCAGTGAAGTCGGACGAGTGGGGATTTCGATCAGCCGTGGCGAGCGCTATAGATATACTCGTGCAGGCTAAAAAATAAAGTTTAGAATTCGATTTCTCGTGAACTATTGGAATGCGCCAAAAATCCTTTTGGGAGATGTCTTATATTATATCAGGTGGAACATCGGTGCAAAACTTCAGCCAAATCGGGTGTAACAGCTTTTCGGAAGTTTATCCAACACATTATCAACAGGAGTCAGATGGACTTAGCTTTACAATGATTTTTTTTCCGTAATTCCCGATTTTGAACAACGATGGGTCCCGCAAATCTATCAGCATTGAAAATTTTATTTGCGGTCTCTCTCAAAGGAGCCCCGAAAAACCCTCTCGAGGAGTCATCGAAATATCGCCGTTCGGTCGGTACGATAGTCGCTTCAAATGGCATAGTATAGGAAGCACGCCAGACTATACTTGTAATGATGGTGTGTTTTCGGTCTCGCTCGGGTTTCTTACCATGTTACGGAAGATGGCGCGTTCTCACTCATACCCGCGCGCCCTACTCCGTTTAGTAAAAGGCGATTATTCTCCTCTTGCCTGCGCGTATGTTTACATTTTTCATTTATTCATACCTGTTTCAAAGCTGAAATGTCTTCGGCTACCTAACCTAACCTCATCACTTTTATCCGACAGGCCTGTTATCTTAGTTGGGCATAGATTAGGTGCGGACTCACTTTCTCAGGACGAAGAATATGACTTCTTCACAGGAAAGGAGCTTATTTATCACGTTTTCTTGCGTTTTTTATTCGACACTTTTTATATGTTCAAATTATTCGAAAACGTTGGAAAAGGATATTTTTTAGGAAAGGACCTTTTTCATGACCTTAAAGTTTTCATCATTGGTATGCAACGATTTTTTTGTTAATATCTTGTTTCTTCATTTTTGTCATTATCCAAAGAGCTTATTTTGCAAATTGAGTTCGCGAATCTTTAATAAATTACCTAAAAACGTTTGAGTAATATTCGCAGCGTGAAGCGGCAAAAAAGTTGAACAATTGAAATGAATTAATTTTCGTTTTTTGCTTGATAGGAGAATTAATTTTCTCCAATAAAGCAGAAAAAACGTTTATTCCCCGGGAATTATTTCGTGTATAATGGTGTTGAAGTTTGCATCGTTTAAATAAATACAACTAAAATTCTTGACCCCGCGCCCCCTGTTTATTTTTATTATTATCTAGAATCTCGTTTGTAGCTTTTGCTTGGAAATTTTTCATCAGAATTCTCAAAACTGTTTCAGTAATTTGCGTAGCGTAAATATGGCGATACGAAACAAAGTATATTTTCGTTGCACTCCAACGAAGGAAACCTGAATACCATTCTGTATAACCCTCAATTGCCACGCTGGGTCAGTTTAACCCGGACGAATTAAAAATAAAATGCTAACTTACCCGAAAGTGGAAGTTTTAAATAATTTTTTACAACAATTCAATTTTATACCTTCCAATTTTCAATTATGCAGACAGATCAAGACATGTTGAAAGTATATCCCTGATTATGTTTTCGATAATAACCGACTCCAGGGATGTTAATGGCAGGTGGATGAAGTACTATCCGGGTGAAATTGCCTCACAGTGTCAAAATCGGGGCCAAATATAAATTTGTCAACGAAGGGGTAATTGGTTGCTACGTATCCGACAGCCTAGGCGGCTGAGAGCGGTGGACATAGGCTTGACGCGCCGCATCGACCTGTGGTGGTAAGACTCGCGCATGAAGATACATGGTGATTCGCATATCATGTACATATAACTATTAGCGCAAGATCTCTTAAGACGTAAGAATCTCTTACGACCATGTACATATAACTATTAGCGCGACCTCTTCGTCGCTATCGTCCACTGTCCGGATTGCGTTATCGCATGTTTGGCCACTGCAATTTGAACAAATTATGGAACATTTCAAGCCACTCTTCCGGCATCCGCAGGCAGCTCCGCAATTTCCTTCCAAATCCTTCCAAACTTCCAAACAAAGAAAATTGTTTTAAATTTATCATCGACGTTTAAAATTTGACAAGAACAATTTTTTTTATTATTATGACGATGATGCGATCCTTATTTGTAAATCACGACTCAAATCACGCAAATGATAATGAATATGAATAAATGAATAATTTTCGTGTCTTTTTCAAACAATTCGTCAGAATGTTTTTATTGCGCAAACTTTCCTCCTTTCGCCCATATCCCTCCACTTCATGATATATATTATTGTTACCGTCTCTATTATAAAATTCTTCGATTACACTTTTCTTTGGCATGCTATAGTAATGTATTACCACTAATCGCCGTTTTTCTTTACCTGACGGCAACTTTCATTGCACTAGAACTCAGCAACTATTGATTACACAAAAAAAAGTTTTGAACAAAAATTGTAGAAAATGTTATGCTTTACAACTTTGATCGTTACATTTTTTTCGTATTTTCAAAAATTATCGGGATATTTTCCAAAAACAAAAATTTGGTTTTTTCAATCCAAGATATCTCGGCAAATATTAACAATAGAGAAAAATGTTTCAAATAAAAAAGATGGAAAATATTATCCTCTACAAAACAGGTCCTTACAATTTTTAACGTAAAACTCACAGTTTCCGAGATATTTGCAAAACGGTGTTTTTCAAGTTGGCGACTAACGGTTTTATACTTAGGAGACACTCTGAGGCATAATCCAATCGAAAAATAAATTATTAGGATTTTTTGCGGAGCGAATAGCTAAAAATCCTAGACTATACTACGAACCAGTGTATCGGCCAAAACTAGCCCCGCTACTCTTATTCAGGCCGCGTCTTCTCAACGCGGGATTATTCCGCGTCTAATCGTCGATTATTGATAATTTTCTTCGAGTTCTTACTATATTACCATGCTGAACAACGTTGGTAAAGGAACTATTTAACAAAAGAGCAAGAAAACAACGGTTCACGGGAAAATTGAGGTATTCTTCCATTATTTGCCGGCGATATAGGAAGTTAGCGACGTGTGAAACGAATTTTCATATCCGGAACTTCCTCTTATTAGATGGGGAGCGGCGAATGCGAACGTTTTTTTTGCCATGCCAACGGCCATTTTTTCATTCGTCTATTTTCGGCGGGCTCGATAAACCGCCCGAAAAATCTTGCAACGAGTTTCCCAGGAGACAATATTTCTGAAAATTCGTAACGATTTGCGACTTGCGGAACTGATCCGCAACGGTGAGTGTGAATTTAAAAAAATCTTTGGTTGTAATAATATGCATATTTTTTAAATCATCTAGGAACAATCGGCGCTTATATAAAAAACTGGGAACCTCTTTATCGCCGGAAATACGATTTTCTTTCGACTTTCACTTCCCCATAAGGGTGAGTTCCGGAAATGTGAAAATCGTTGCCATTTTTTCTGTAGCTTTCCTTAGGTAGTAGGAACAATCGGCGCAAATAAAAAACTGGGAATGCCTTTACCGCCGGAAATACGATTTTCTTTCGACTTTCAATCCCCCATAAAGGTGTGTTCCGGAAGTTGAAAATCTTTGCCATGTTTCCTATGGCTTTTCTTAGGTACTAAGAACAATTGGCGCAAATAAAAAAAACTTGAAATCTCTTAACCCCCGGAAATACGATTTGCATTCGATTTTCACTCCCCCGTAAGGTTATGTTCCGGAAGATAAAAATCTTTGCTATTCTTCTGTGGCCTTCGCTTGGTACAAGAAATGATCTGCGGAAATAAAAAAACTGGGAGTGTCATTACCGCCCGGGATATTATTTTTTTTGCTCTTTCAGCCCTTTAAGGAGTGTGTTTTCGGAAGTTGAAAATCATTGCCAATTTTTTATGGCTTTTTTAGGTACTCTAAGTTACCTGCGCAAATAAAAAAAAAACTAGAAATCCCTGTTTACGGAAATACGATTTCTTTCGACTTGCACTCTCCCATGAAAATGTGTTCCGGAAGCTGAAAATCGCTGCTAATTTTTTCCTGGCTTCCTTTAGATACTAGAAATGACCTGGGCAAATTTCAACCCCTTTCAACCTCTTAATAAAGATGTGTTCCGGACGTGGAAAATCGTTGCCAACTTTTTGAAGGCTTTTTTTAGTTACTACAAATGACCTGCGCAAATAACAAAACTGGAAATCTCTTTTTACGGATATACGATTTTCTTTAGACTTTCACTTCCCTATAAGAGTGTTTTCCGAAAGTTGAAAATCATTGCCAATTTTTTTGGGGATTCCCTTAGGTACTAGAGATGACCTGCGCAAATTAAAAAACTGGGAATATCTTTACCAGCCGAGAGATTAATTTTTTTATTTTTTAACTTCTTATTAAGGGTGGATACTGAGCCACCAAATTTTTTTGAACGTTTTCCATCGTCTCTACAGACATTCTTAAGCCAAACGGCGCCTGAAAAAATTAATTTAAAAAATTAAAAAATTAAAAAATCCTCGTTGCAATCCAACCATGCAAACTTCAGGCCCATGAGTACATTTTACTACTACTTTTGCCTGTTACATGATATTTTTTTATATTCATAGATCATTAAAAATGGCGGCGGTATGACACGGTCTTCCAAACTGCATTTTCAAAGCTGGCGTGACGTATAGCTAAAAACTAGTCGACTAAATCTGATGAAATTTGGTATAAATCTTTCGAACCTTATTGCCTGAAACATGGCCCTAAATGTTTTTGAAAAAAAGTATTTTTTTATTGCAAAGTGCGGTCATTTTTGTTTTGAAAAAATCAATCTCTTTGTTTCAAAGCGTACCTCTCCCTTTCAACATTTCTCACTTTTTCTTGGTTGATATGCTGCGTATGAGTGTTAAGGACTTTCGGGACTGTTGACAAAATATTACCATTTGAGTTAAATTTATACGGTAAAGTCTTTGTCGTTTGCTGAATATGTAGCCTTCAAATTTTAAATCGATCGTCTGCACCGCTGTTTCTATAAAATTCATAATTCAAAATATAGTTTTCAACATAAGGAGATGAGCCTACGCGCATCGCTGAATGGCCGTTTTACGCATGAAAGGGTGTGAAAAAATGTTTAAAATTATATGAAAAATGGTTTAATCACTCAGTACATTATGAAAATTTTGTAATCAGTGTCATAGTGTACTCCTTATGTTATCTGATAATCGGAATCTTCCTATGTTAAAAAGTATTTTTTTAATTGTAAATTTTATAGAAACGGCGTGAACGATGTATTTAAAATTTGGAGAGTGCATTCAGCATACGAAATGGAATATACTGTATGAATTTGAAGCGAATGGTAACATATCGTCATTTGTCCCGAAATTCCTTAATGAAAGAAAAATCTGCTTTGGTTTTTTTTCTTACTTTTTTTCAGATTAATTCCGCCGACGCTACGTGTCATGCCAGTTGACAACATCCGCCGCAACCCGTTTACAAGGCCGTGCCATACCTTCGCCATTTTTTAAGATTAATAAGAAATTAAAAAATACCATGTAAGAACGAAAAGTAGTAATAAATCATACCCTAAGTTTCGAAAATGGTGAAAAAATATGTCCTTTTTAAAAAGAAATCATGAAGATGAGCAGTCTGTTCTTCGCCTTAAGGTATCTGCCCCCTTAAGATGATTGCACAACTGCCTTGCCATGTGAAAGTTTACAAGCCCGATAGAGCGAGGCGGAAGCAACCTGTGCAGGTATCGCTACAATTAGCGAATATATTTTTGTCGTCACCTCTCTCTCGAGAGCGTCGCGTTCTGCGCGTATGACGGTGGCTTGTCTGACGACGTCCTGTCTGGCGCGTTCGAGCGATCTTCTCGTCGCCTCGTTCTGGGTCGCCTGCAGTTGGACTCGTCGAAGAGCCGCCGCTTGCTCCCGTTCGAGGCGATCCCTGGCGGCGATGCAGACGTCGCGATCCGCCCTCGTTCTCTCGGCCTCGTCCTCGAGGCGCAGGCTACGCTCGAGTTGGAGAAACAGCTCTTCTTCTTTGTCGCGAAGCTCAATCTCGCTGCTCTCGAGCCTCTTCTCCAGGGCCCGCCTCGTCTCTTCCAGCTTGTCTCGTTCGGCCTGGAAATAGAGGGAAGGCAAATGTGAGAGTTGACAATGAGATGCGGGAGTCGAGACAAATGATATATCGAAATCCGCCTTGTTATTCGATACGGCAAGTTACACAACGACGAAGCAAGGGCGCGCTGCATTAAGGGCTCTGCATCATTTTCGATTTTCGAAAATATTATTATTTTTATTGCACAGTAGTATAGGCTTAGCTCTTAACTTTTATTTGCAACGAAGATTTTCTGAACATCCAACAAAATTGACCAAATTATGACGTCTTTGGTGATGGTTCAGATCGCCCACCGCGCTATACGACCTTTTTCTCGAAACTATGTTTTATGAAAGAGCGCGAGTCGTACCGGAAAATCTATTCGTCCGATTCACTTCAAATTCGGATAGAAGAGCATGGTTTATAACATTTTCTATCATATGACCGGATAATTTTTCGATAAAATTTGTTATTTGTAGCCGAAAATCAAACGCCTTTTTCGACAGTTTGCCATTCACGTAATTTTTCAAAAAATTGAGTCTATCCGATCATACAAACGTTTTAATGTTATATACAAAAAGTTTTTTTAAATTTTTTGGTTTAGATCTCTCTAGATCCACCTACATCGATTGGCCACGCGGCAACGGCGGCACTTTATTTGAATAATAATAACTTCATTGTTTATGAATATTTTTCCATTTAAAAGAAACTCGAACTTCCCATGACTGCGTATTTATTTTGTGTAAGACCCCGACCTCGTAATCCCAATACTCGCATCGGAGAAAAAACATTTCAAGTCGACCTGTTCTTTGGGCTCCAAGTTTGTTACGAAGTTACAAAGTTGAAAAATCGTTTCCTTTTCGATTTTTTAATTGCTAGTTAAACTATTGGAGAATATATTTTCAAAGTTTAAGAGGCCAATGCGTAATACTTTGTAAAGTACATGCGTATAAACGTGAATTTATTTGGTCATGAACACGTATAAACCGTGTCCGAAATCGGAATCTTTCACGCTTCCGGCGTTCAACCAGGTCTAGAGAATCACGAGGGCTATGTAGCAGCTTTAAAGATGATGGAATCTCTGGAATTGAATATTAGCCAGTAGCAGTGTAAGATTAGCTGATCGGCGCGACGCGCAGCAAATCGCGTGTGAGCTCCAGCGCCAAAAAAGCGGCACTGCGGAGACTCTCGGATACTCGAACAAATGCAGCAAAACGATTTTTTCAAGAACCTGGAGGACTTCCGGCTGGACCAGGCATAGATAATTAACATTAGATTGCTGCAATTTACCAGTAATTGATAACTTTCCGACTGCAAGCTTGGAAGGACGTTTTCACGACGATTCATTTTTCTGATCTTTCCTATTTTACGGGTGTAATAGGAAAAAATAACTGTCTGCCTTATTGACCCAAGCCAAATTTTATTCTTCAGAGTATTAAGGGGAGATACCTGAGTACACGGCGAAAAAAAACAGGTGAATTTCGGGTATTTTTATCACAACAATTAATGTTTCGATTGGATCCGGGTTTTTTTTATTAGAAAATATGTACAATGAGGTATGTTTAGGAATTTTTAAAAATCAATTCGTTTACTGGAGGCTCCGTTGTTGTGGTCAGCGTCAGACGTTTTGTTCGTTGACATGGCTTGTGGTGCTAAGGATTCCGGGCAGTCGGTTGATCTGAAAGATGAAAACGTAACGGATTCTTGGAATATAATATACAATGGAGTTCGCCTCGTAGGATTTTTTTTTAATTTTCATTATTGACGGATAGCGACCGTTTAAATTTAACATTCGTTTTCGCTCGCAATTTCCAACGATTTTGGTCACACAAAAAACCGATGGTTCAAGCAAATGAAAAACCCCTACGTGGCGAACGAGACAAACGATCGAAGAATATTGTATCCAAATTTGGACAAAATCGAACAAACGGTTTTCAAGTTACATCTGGGACCAACATTGAAAACTATGTTTCGAGATAATCGCGTTTGAAAAGTGGGTAAAGAAATGACGCGCTCGGCCGTTGGGCCGCTGCACGATCTTTCGGTAAATTCTCCGTAACATTTTGGCGATTGCGGAATTTCAACAAGAAATACTCACACAATATTCTTCGTACTTCAAACATAAAAAAAAGAAGTTACAATCGATTTTTCAAAAAGTGTACTTCAATGCTGTTTCGAAGTTGTCAGAAAAATTACTCGCAGGATAGAGATATTTTTTACCTTACCTTACTGTCATCTTTTTCACATTCATGGCGATTCAACGGACGTTTTTTTTTTCGGAGGATTGTTTTTACGGACCTTGAACGTCACTCTATCCGCAAAGTCATATTCGAAAAAATGCTTTTTCAGGAAAAAAACTTCCGATTTCTGAAATTCTGGCTGCTGATCTTTCGTTCATAACAAAATAAAATAATATCGGTTCCAAAAATTATTAACACCGCTCATTACGATCAAAACCCAATAGGGTAAAGCGTAACACAAACTATTTTTTAAATCTCTTCAACAATTTAACTTTGTCATATTCTAAAAGTTTTTTCTTTTCAATTTCGGGTTTTATTTCTCTAGCGAGTATTGTATTTAAAAAACGAACGAGGGATCGTTCTATTCTAAATCTGCTAAAAAAAACGTCCTATTCTAAGCAAAAATTGGACAGCGTTCCAGCAATGCAAATTTTAACATCATTTTGACATTATTCCCGAGACTGTAAACTAAAGATTTAAGCAAATAAAATCATTTCTTTCGACCCGACACGGCGGCGTGGATCCATAAAGCAAACAAAAAGAAAGACAGATCGGTTTCAAACGAAACCGGTTCACTAGGCTGGAGGAACGAGCCGAGATCAAGAGGATCGGTCAGGTATAATCAATTGGATCCACCGTAATGAAAATTCTTTTTTTCAAATTCTTACTCACTTTATATTTGCTATTCACACATGGATGGCGCTAGCGACACATGTAGTCGGCATACAGGTCTGAAATTGGGTGTCTTTATAGCTTGGGCATCTGTTAAGAATATCCAATCGTAATATAAACAAATATCGCAACACAACGACATTTTTTGTAACCTCGAAAATGTCAAAGTTTGTGCCAAATAAACAGCATTTGCGGGAAGCGGGAAGCCACTTCCGAAGTTTTGCTTTTGCGGCAGATAAGAAAGAGTTTCCTGCATCGAATTGTTACTGGCGATGAAAAATGGATATATTTCGAGAATCCGAAACGCAAAAAATCGTGGCTTTCATTTGGCGAAGCGTCAACATCGACGGCACGGCCAAATCGCTTCGGAAAAAAGGCAATGCTCTGCTTTGGTGGGACCAGAAAGGAATCGTGTACTATCAGCTGCTGAAACCGGGCGAAACAGTCAATGGGCTTCGCTACCGACAACAGCTAATCAATTTGAACACCTATGTGAAGTTGGCAACTGACTTTACGGAAAGTAATTTTTTTTTTGCATTCGTTTGTACTCGGTTTGTACCCGTTTGTACCGCCTTAAATTTCCTTTGTACCTTAAGGGGGAAAAAAGTACGAGGGTATGGAAACATGAACCGCAACCCATTTAGAGCTAAACAATTTTAATAAACGCGATTGAAAAGAGAATCGATTGTACCCGTTTGTACCGTTAAACATTTTTTTTTAAATTTTTTTTTCAAATTTTTTTCTGGTAAAAAAAATTTTCGAATTTTTTTTTTTAATTTCCGTTCGTACCGACAAGTATATCGTTTGTACCACCTAGAAATTGTTTCTATTCATTCGTATCGGTGAGTAGATCGTTTCTACCACCGTGTAATCGTTTGTACCCATTCGTACTGACAAGTATATCGTTTGTACCACCGAGAAAACGTTTGTACCCGTCTGTACTATCGAGCAATCGTTTGTACCCGTTCGTATCGACAATATATCGTTTGTACCACCGAGAAATCGTTCGTACCCGTTGGTATCGACGAGGATATCGTTTGTACCACTGAGGAAACGTTTGTACCATTCTGTACTATCGAGCAATCGTTTGTACCCATTCGTACTGACGAGTATATCGTTTGTACCACCGAGAAAACGTTTCTATCCGTCTGCACTACCGAGCAATCGGTTGTACCCATTCGTACTGACGAGTATATCGTTTGTACCACCGAGAAAAAGTTCGTACCTGCCTGTCTTATCGAGCAATCGTTTGTACCCGTTCGTACTGACGAGTATATCGTTTCTACCACCGAGAAAACGTTTGTACCCGTCTGTACTATCGAGCAATCGTTGTACCCATTTGACTCGACGAGTATATCGTTTGTACCACCGAGAAATCGTTTGTACTCGTCTGTACTATCGAGCAATCGTTTATACCCGTTCGTATCGACGAGTATATCGTTTGTACCACCGAGGAAACGTTTGCGTGGGTTTCCGTCACCGAGCAATCGTTTGTACCGATTCGTACCAACGAGTAAATCATTTGTACCAGCGTTTAATCTTGTTTTTCGGTCCATACTGACGAGTATGTCGTTTGTACCACCGAGCAATAATTTCTACTTGTTCGTGCCAAGGAGTATATCGTTTGTACCGCGGAGCGTAAGTTTCGTAGAGTAAGTAAGTAAGTAAGCGTAGATGGGTACAAACGATTAATCGTCAGTACGAATGATCTGCTCGTCGATACGACCGGGAAGAAACGATTGCTCGATAGTACAGACGGGTACAAACGTTTTCTCAGTACTACAAACGATATACTCGGCAGTACGACCGGGTACAAACGATTGCTCGATAGTACCGACGGGTACAAACAATTTCTCGTTGGTACAAACGATATTCTCGTCAGTACGAATGGGTACAAACGATTAATCGCAGGTATGAATGAATGCAAACGGTCTCTCGGTGGTACAAACGACATACTCATCGATACCAACGGGTACAAACGATTGCTCGATTGTACAGACGGGTACAAACGTTTTCTCGGTGGTACAAACGATATACTCATCAGTACGAATGGGTAAGAACGATTCCTCGATAGTACAGACGGGTACAAACGTTTTCTCGGTGGTACAAACGATATACTTGTCAGTACGAATGGGTACAAACGATTCCGCAATACTACAGACGGGTACAAACGTTTCCGCGGTGGTACAAACGATATATTCGTCGATACCAACGGGTACAAACGTTTTGTCGGTGGTACAAACGATATACTCGTCAGTACAAGGGGGTACAAACGATTGCTCGCTATTACAGACCGGTACAAACGCTTGCTCGATAGTGCCGACGGGTACAAACGTTTTCTCGTTGGTACAAACGAAATTCTCGTCGATACCAACGGGTGCAAATGATTTCTCGATAGTAACGACGGGTACAAACGATTGCTCGATAGTACAGACGGGTAAAAACGATTTCTCGGTGTTACAAACGATATACTCGTCGATACCAACGGGTACAAACGATTGCTCGATAGTACAGACGGGTACAAACGTTTCCTCGGTGGTACAAACGATATACTCGTCGATACGAACGGGTACAAACGATTTCTCGATAGTACAGACGGGTACAAACGTCTTCTCGATGGTACAAACGATATACTCGTCAGTACGAAAGGGTAAAAACGATTCCTCGATAGTACAGATGGGTACAAAAGTTTTTTCGGTGGTACAAACGATATACTTGTCAGTACGAATGGGTACAAACGATATACTTGTCAGTACGAATGGGTACAAACGATTCCTCAATAGTACAGACGGGTACAAACGTTTCCGCGGTAGTACAAACGATATATTCGTCGATACCAACGGGTACAAACGTTTTGTCGGTGGTACAGACGATATACTCGGTGATGAGAATGGGTACAAACGATTGCTCGATAGTACAGACGGGTGCAAACGTTTTCTCGGTGGTACAAACGATATACTCGTCAGTACAAGGGGGTACAAACGATTGCTCGCTATTACAGACCGGTACAAACGCTTGCTCGATAGTGCCGACGGGTACAAACGTTTTCTCGTTGGTACAAACGAAATTCTCGTCGATACCAACGGGTGCAAATGATTTCTCGGTGGTAAAAGCGATATACTTGTTGATACGGACGGGTACAAACGATTGCTCGATTGTACAGACGGATACAAACGTTTTCTGGGTGGTACAAACGATATACTCGTCAGTACGAACAGGTACAAACGATTCCTCGATAGTGGCGACGGGTACAAACGAATGCTCGATAATACAGACGGGTAAAAACGATTTCTCGGTGTTACAAACGATATACTCGTCGATACCAACGGGAACAAACGATTGCTCGATAGTACAGACTGGTACAAACGTTTTCTCGGTGGTGCAAACGATATACTCGTCGATACGAATGGGTACGAACGATTGATCGATAGTACAGACGGGTACAAACGTTTCCTCGGTGGTACAAACGATATACTCGTCGATACGAACGGGTACAAACGATTTCTCGATAGTACAGACGGGTACAAACGTCTTCTCGATGGTACAAAAGATATACTCGTCAGTACGAAAGGGTAAAAACGATTCCTCGATAGTACAGATGGGTACAAACCTTTTCTCGGTGGTACAAACGATATACTTGTCAGTAAGAATGGGTACAAACGATTCCTCAATAGTACAGACGGGTACAAACGTTTCCGCGGTGGTACAAACGATATATTCGTCGATACCAACGGGTACAAACGTTTTCTCGGTGGTACAAACGATATACTCGTCACTACGAGGGGGTACAAACGATTGCTCGATATTACAGACCGGTACAAATGATTGCTCGATAGTGCCGACGGGTACAATCGTTTTCTCGTTGGTACAAACGATATACTCGTCAGTACGAACGGGTACAAACGATTTCTCGATAGTACAGACGGGTACAAACGTCTTCTCGATGGTACAAAAGATATACTCGTCAGTACGAAAGGGTAAAAACGATTCCTCGATAGTACAGATGGGTACAAACGTTTTCTCGGTGGTACAAACGATATACTTGTCATTAAGAATGGGTACAAACGATTCCTCAATAGTACAGACGGGTACAAACGTTTCCGCGGTGGTACAAACGATATATTCGTCGATACCAACGGGTACAAACGATTTCTCGGTGGTACAAACGATATACTGTCGATACGACCGGGTATAAACGATTGCTCGATAGTACAGACGCGTACAACCGTTTTCTCGGTGGAACAAACGATATACTCGTCGATACGAACGGGTACAAACGATTTCTCGATAGTACAGACGGGTACAAACGTTTTCTCGGTGGTACAAACGAATACGCGTCAGTACGAATGGGTAAAAAAGAATCCTCGATAATACAGACGGGTACAAACGTCTTCTCAGTGGTACAAACGATATACTCGTCAGTACGAATGGGTAAAAACGATTCCACGATAGTACAGACGGGTACAAACGTTTTCTCGGTGGTACAAACGATTCCTCAATAGTACAGACGGGTACAAACGTTTCCGCGGTGGGACAAACGATATATTCGTCGATACCAACGGGTACAAACGTTTTGTCGGTCGTACAAACGATATACTCGTCAGTACGAGGGGGTACAAACCATTGCTCGATATTACAGACCGGTACAAACGATTGCTCGATAGTGCCGACGGGTAAAAACTTTTTCTCGCTGGTACAAACTATACACTCGTTAGTACGAATGGGTACAAACGATTACTCGATAGTACAGACGGGTACAAACGTTTTCTCACGGGTACAAACGATACACTCGTCAGTATGAATGGGTACAAACGATTGCTCGATAGTACAGACGGGTACAAACGTTTTCTCAGTGGTACAAACGAAATACTCGTCGATACGAACGGGTACAAACGATTTCTCGATAGTACAGACGGGTACAAACGTTTTCTCGGTGGTACAAACGATATACGAATTCGAACGATGTACGAATGGGTAAAAACGATTCCACGATAGTACAGACGGGTACAAACGTTTTCTTGGTGGTACAAACGATATACTTGTCAGTACGAATGGGTACAAACGATTCCTCAATAGTACAGACGGGTACAAACGTTTCCGCGGTGGTACAAACGATATATTTGTCGATACCAACGGGTACAAACGTTTTGTCGGTGGTACAAACGATATACTCGTTGATACGAATGGGTACAAACGATTGCTCGATAGTACAGACGGGTACAAACGTTTTCTCGGTGGTACAAACGATATACTCGTCAGTACGAGGGGGTACAAACGATTGCTTGATATTACAGACCGGTACAAACGACTGCTCGATAGTACAGACGGGTACAAACGTTTTCTCGGTGGTACATACGTAATACTCGTCGATACCAACGGGTACAAACGATTTCTCGGTGGTACAATTGATAAACTGTCGATACGACCGGGTACAAACGATTGCTCGATAGTCCAGACGCGTACAAACGTTTCCTCGGTGGTACAAACGACATACTCGTCGATACGAACGGGTACAAACGATTTCTCGATGGTACAGACGGGTACAAACGTTTTCTCGATGGTACAAACGATATACTCGTCAGTACGAAAGGGTAAAAACGATTCCTCGATAGTACAGATGGGTACAAACGTTTTCTCGGTGGTACAAACGATATACTTGCCAGTGCGAATGGGTACAAACGATTCCTCAATAGTGCAGACGGGTACAAACGTTTCCGCGGTGTTACAAACGATATATTCGTCGATACCAACGGGTACAAACGATTTGTCGGTGGTACAAACGATATACTCGTTGATACGAATGGGAACAAACGATTGCTCGATAGTACAGACGGGTACAAACGTTTTCTCGGTGGTACAAACGATATACTCGTCAGTACGAGGGGTACAAACGATTGCTCGATATTACAGACCGGTACAAACGATTGCTCGATAGAACAGACGGGTACAAACGTTTTCTCGGTGGTACATACGTAATACTCGTCGATACCAACGGGTACAAACGATTTCTCGGTGGTACAATCGATATACTGTCGATACGACCGGGTAAAAACGATTGTTCGATAGTCCAGACGCGTACAAACGTTTCCTCGGTGGTACAAACGACATACTCGTCGATACGAACGGGTACAAATGATTTCTCGATAGTACAGACGGGTACAAACGTTTTCTCGGTGGTACAAACGATATACTCGTCAGTACGAAAGGGTAAAAACGATTCCTCGATAGTACAGATGGGTACAAACGTTTTCTCGGTGGTACAAACGATATACTTGTCAGTGCGAATGAGTACAAACGATTCCTCAATAGTACAGACGGGTACAAACATTTCCGCGGTGGTACAAACGATATATTCGTCGATACCAACGGGTACAAACGTTTTGTCGGTGGTACAAACGATATACTCGTTGATACGAATGGGTACAAACGATTGCTCGATAGTACAGATGGGTACAAACGTTTTCTCGGTGGTACAAACGATATACTCGTCAGTACGAGGGGGTACAAACGATTGCTCGATGGTACAGACGGGTACAAACGTTTTCTCGGTGGTACAAACGATATATTCCTCGATACCAACGGGTACAAACGATTTCTCGATAGTACAGACGGGTACAAACGTTTTCTCGGTGGTACAAACGATATACTCGTCAGTACGAATGGGTAAAAACGATTCCACGATAGTACAGACGGGTACAAATGTTTTCTCGGTGGTACAAACGATATACTTGTCAGTACGAATGGGTACAAACGATTCCTCAATAGTACAGACGGGTACAAACGTTTCCGCGGTGGGACAAACGATATATTCGTCGATACCAACGGGTACAAACGTTTTGTCGGTGGTACAAACGATATACTCGTTGATACGAATGGGTACAAACGATTGCTCGATAGTACAGACGGGTACAAACGTTTTCTCGGTGGTACAAACGATATACTCGTCAGTACGAGGGGGTACAAACGATTGCTCGATGGTACAAACGGGTACAAACGTTTTCTCGGTGGTACAAACGATATATTCATCGATACCAACGGGTACAAACGATTTCTCGATAGTACAGACGGGTACAAAGGTTTTCTCGGTGGTACAAACGATATACTCGTCAGTACGAATGGGTAAAAACGATTCCACGATAGTACAGACGGGTACAAACGTTTTCTCGGTGGTACAAACGATATACTTGTCAGTACGAATGGGTACAAACGATTCCTCAATAGTACAGACGGGTACAAACGTTTCCGCGGTGGGACAAACGATATATTCGTCGATACCAACGGGTACAAACGTTTTGTCGGTGGTACAAACGATATACTCATTGATACGAACGGGTACAAACGATTGCTCGATATTACAGACGGGTACAAACGTTTTCTCGGTGGTACAAACGATATACTCGTCAGTACGAGGGGGTACAAACCATTGCTCGATATTACAAACCGGTACAAACGATTGCTCGATAGTGCCGACGGGTACAATCGTTTTTTCGTTGGTACAAACGATATACTCGTCGGTACGAATGGGTACAAACGATTGCTCGATAGTACAGACGAGTACAAACGTATTCACGGTGGTACAAACGATATACTCGTCAGTACGAATGGGGAAAAACGATTCCTCGATAGTACAGACGGGTACAAACGTTTTCTCGGTGGTATAAACGATATACTTGTCAGTACAGATGGGTACAAACGATTCCTCAATGGTACAGACGGGTACAAACGTTTCTGCGGTGGTACAAACGATATATTCATCGATACCAACGGGTACAAACGTTTTGTCGGTGGTACAAACGATATACTCGTCAGTATGAACGGGTACAAACGATTGATCGATAGTACAGACGGGCCAAACGATTGCTCGGTGGCACAAACGACATATTCGTCGATACGAACGGGTACAAACGATTGCTCGATAGTACAGACGGGTACAAACTTTTTCTCGCTGGTACAAACGACACACTCGTCAGTACGAATGGGTACAACCGATTGCTCGATAGTACAGACAGGTACAAACGTTTTCTCGCCGGTACAAACGATACACTCGTCCGTACGAACGGGTACAAACGATAGCTCGATATTACAGACGGGTACAAACGTTTTCTCGGTGGTACAAACGATATACTCGTCAGTACGGGGGGGTACAAACCATTGCTCGATATTACAGACCGGTACAAACGATTGCTCGATAGTGCCGACGGGTACAATCGTTTTCTCGTTGGTACAAACGATATACTCGTCGGTGCGAATGGGTACAATCAATCGCTCGATAGTACAGACGAGTACAAACGTTTTCACGGTGGTACAAACGATATACTCGTCAGTACGAATGGGTAAAAACGATTCCTCGATAGTACAGACGGGTACAAACGTTTTCTCGGTGGTACAAACGATATACTTGTCAGTACGAACGGGTACAAACGATTGATCGATAGTACAGACGGGCCAAACGATTGCTCAGTGGCACAAACGACATATTCGTCGATACGAACGGGTACAAACGATTGCTCGATAGTACAGACGGGTACAAACTTTTTCTCGCTGGTACAAACTTTTTCTCGCTGGTACAAACGACACACTCGTCAGTACGAATGGGTACAACCGATTGCTCGATAGTACAGACGGGTACAAACGTTTTCTCGCCGATACAAACGATACACTCGTCCGTACGAATGGGTACAAACGATTGCTCGATAGTACAGACGGGTACAAACGTTTCCTCGATGGTACAAACGATATACTCGTCGATACGACCGGGTACAAACGATTGCTCGATAGTACAGACGCGTACAAACGTTTCCTCGGTGGTACAAATGACATACTCGTCGATGCGAATGGGTACAAACGATTTCTCGATAGTACAGACGGGTACAAACGTTTTCTCGGTGGTACAAACGATATACTCGTCAGTACGAAAGGGTAAACACGATTCCTCGATAGTACAGACGGGTACAAACGTTTTCTCGGTGGTACAAACGATATACTTGTCAGTACGAATGAGTACAAACGATTCCTCAATAGTACAGACGGGTACAAACATTTCCGCGGTGGTACAAACGATATATTCGTCGATACCAACGGGTACAAACGTTTTGGCCGTGGTACAAACGATATACTCGTTGATACGAATGGGTACAAACGATTGCTCGATAGTACAGACGGGTACAAACGTTTTCTCGGTGGTACATACGAAATACTCGTTGATACGAATGGGTACAAACGATTGGTCGATAGTACACACGGGTACAAACGATTTCTCGGTGGTACAAACGATATACTCGTCGGTACGAACGGGTACAAACGATTGCTCGATAATACAGACGGGTACAAACATTTGCTCGTTGGTACAAATGATATACTCGTCAGTAAGAATGGGTCCAAACGATTGCTTGATAGTACAGACGGGTACAAACGTTTTCTCGGTGGTACATACGAAATACTCGTCGATACCAACGGGTACAAACATTTTCTCGGTGGTACAATCGATATACTGTCGATACGAACGGGTACAAACGATTGCTCGATAGTACAGACGGGTACAAACGTTTGCTGAGTGGTACAAACGATATATTCGTCGATACGAACGGGTACAAACGATTGCTTGATGGTACAGACGGGTACAAACGTTTTCTCGGTGGTACAAACGATATACTCGTCAGTACGAATGGGTATAAACGATTACACGGTGGTAGAAACGATGTACTCACCGATACGAATGAATAGAAACTATTTCTAGGTGGTCCAAACGATATACTTGTCGGTACGAACGGAAATTAAAAAAAAAAAAATCGAAAATTTTTTTTTCCAGAAAAAAATTTGAAAAAAAAATTAAAAAAAAAAATGTTTAACGGTACAAACGGGTAGAAACGATTCTCTTTTCAGTCGCGTTTATTAAAATTGCTTAGCTCTAAATGGGTTGCGCTTCATTTTTTCATACCCTCGTACTTTTTTCCCCCTCAAGGTACAAACGAAATTTAAGACGGTACAAACGGGTACAAACCGAGTACAAACGAATGCAAAAAAAAAAAATTACTTTCTGTAAAGTCAGTTGCCAACTTCACATAGGTAATTTGAACCACGCATTGCGCGAAAAACGGCCATAATGGGACATGAGACACGAACGTGTGATATTGCAGCACGACAATGCTCTGTGCCATCGCAGTTCCATCGTCCAGGACACCATAAAAACACTGAAATGGGATCTGCTACCTCACCCGCCGTATTCGCCAGACATGGCCTCTTCAGACTATCACTTGTTCCGGTCGATGGCGCATAGCTTGAGTGGGCTCACTTGGCCAATTACGATGCAGTACAAAATTGGTCGGACGAATGGTTTCAGTCCAAAGACGCGTCTTTTTATCGTCGCGGTATTTATGTATTGCCAGAGAGATGGCAAAAATGTGTAAATAGCGAGGGACGATACTTTGAAGGAACCATTTTTTGTATTTGTCTTGAAATTTTCGATTGTTTATGGGTAAAAAAACCCGGAAACTTAGTTGTGCACCTAGTAGAACTTGGAATAAATTCATAGCGTTTTTTAATGAAAAAAAAAAAAAATACATTAATGAGAGTCCCCATTGCTTTCCACTACTTTTGACCATCTTTCGGGCAGGGTATGAATACCGTGTCGGAATAACGCCTCGTCTTTAGATGCAATCCACGAATCGACCCATTTTTGACAATCTTCGTAAGAAGTGAACTTCTAATCAAACAGGCTATGAACCACCGAACGAAACAAACAGTAATCAGAAGGAGCGATATCCGGAGAATACGACGGGTGGAGTAGGACTTCCCATTTAAGTATTTCCAGATATGTTTGTACCGATTTTGCGACGTGCGGACGTGCATTGTCGTGCAGCAACATGACTTTGTCGTGTCTTTCGGAGTATTTCGGCAGTTGTTCTTTCCATGCACGACTCACGCGCATCAATTGCAGTCGGTAGCGAACCCCAGTTATTGTTTCATTCGGTTTCAGCAGTTCATAATAAATCACACCCCTCTGATCCCACCAAATACAGAGCAGGAGCTTAGACCCCTGGATATTTGGCTTTGCCACTGATGTTGATGGTTGGCCGGGCTTAACCCCTGACTTTCTGCCCTCCGGATTCTCGTAATGGATCCATTTTTTATCACCAGTGACAATTTGATGCACAAAACCTTTTCTTTTCTCCCGTTGAAGCAGCAGGTCACATGTCAAAAGACGCCTCTCAATGTCCCTTGGTTTCAATTCATATGGGACCCGATGTCCTTCCTTCTGAATTATGCCCGAAGTTTTGAGACGTTTTCCTACCGTTGATAAGTCAACTCCCAATGATGTAGACAATTCTTGAAGTGTTTGAGATGAGTCTTTATTGAGCAATGCCTCCAACCCATTACCTTCAATTTTTTCGGCTGGCCAGGTCGCTCCTTGTCATCCAAGTCGAAATCACCAGCTTTAAAACGTGCAAACCACTTTCGACACGTTTGCTCAGCTAGAGCATCTTCACCATACACTTCCACTAAAATACGATGAGCTTCAGCAGTACTTTTGTTAATATTAAAGTAATGAAGTGAAGTTCCCCGCAAAAACACTTTATTCGGCACAAATGTTGACATATCCAATAAATTATAGATTGTTGTTATTTACGATTCAAAAAGAAGTTACGTACAGCAAATGACATTCAATGATAGCTGTTTCACGATGAATACATTACTGAGGGTAACCACGAAATACTGTACTACCTACGCCATCTCTTGTAAAACGCTACGAATTAATTCCAACACCTAATATCATCTAAAAGTCTTTTTTTCTTTGAATTTCGGGATCCATATCGCTAGCAAGAATTAAAAAAAGAACGACGACTGATTTTTGTACTCTAAATCTGCTAAAAAAATTGTTCGATTCGAAGAAAAAATTGCACGGCGTTCCAACGATGCAAATTTCAACATCATTTTGGCATTATTCCCGAGACTATAAACTAAAGATTTATGCAAAGAAAATCAGTTTTTGCCCACCTAGCAGGGTGATGGCCCTTGAAGCAAACAAAAACAAAATCGGTTGGAAAACAAACCGGATCGATAGGCTGGAGGAACAAGCCGAGGTTCAACAGAATCGAAGCAGCATTACGCGCCACCTCAGTGTATTTTTTGTTTCCATCTTTGTTCGACGAGATTCGACTGGCAGATTGAAGCTCGCCCTCGATCCTTGGATCTGGTACACACGCCTATACGGGCGTGTACACGCATGAATGGCCGCGCGTACTCCAAAAGGATATAGGCGTTTAATTACGTTGATTCATCATCGGTTATAGCCGAGTGAGTAACGCGTGCATCGACTTTTCTCCATACAAAAAGCGCATGAGTTTTCTTCTTTTTCATCAGCATATATTAAATTAATGGTGTGTAGCAAATACACGTTGAGTGGTTGTTATTATAGGAAGAGTACGGGGAATTCCTCGACTCCACGAAGCACGGTCGACGCGGGCTTTGACGTTAACTTCGAATAGGCGACTCCATTGAACCGTTACCTTCACGTCCCTAATTAGGAGTAATTGCAGTGCCAAGGTGGGCTCTCTGATCGCGGGCAATCACGTATCGATAATAATTGTGATACGAGGCAGGCACGCAGGGCACCTGCGACCGACGCTATCGCAATGAGGGGCGCCTCTCTCGCCAACCGCACGACTCACGGAGCCGCGTCGATGATACTTTCTAATCCGCGAGAAGGTTTCGCGCTTTATTCCATTTTATGTTCACCATCTCCCCGTACGCCAGATTCATATCTTTTGCGCTACAGAACTCTCTTCCGGTGTAGGATACGCACACAAGCGCGCACATACACAGAATACATGGCTGTGCGAAGAGAATCATTTCACAGCTCCGTCCCAGGCTGGACAATTATTCCGAGAGTCGTGCCTTTTAGAAAGGAAAAATAAGGGTCGATGTAGAAAGTCCCGGTGAGATAGGTATGCAGCACGGACGAAAAGCTCTGCAGGATCGGCGACAATCTGCGACGATGTGCGCGCATTAGGTTGACGACTTGCCAACTCGTTAATTGGAGAAAAGAGAGACAGAGGGGGGGGGGGGGCGAGAGAGATTCTAACGGAAGATTTTTAGGCCACCGAAATCGTGTCTTCTTGTCACGAGTGGAATAATGAGGACGGGTTTCTGCTTCTTTTTTAAAGCCCGATCCACGGTGACAGTCAGCGAGCGCATGTGGCCACCTCAGAATCAAAGGTAGCGTTTCTAGCGATAAATTACGTCTAAATTGATAACGAGGCAAGTGTCTCTTGCGCGTAATTATGACAGTTTATGTATCCAGCAGAAATTTACCGATGTCGATACAGCGCAGGTTGCGAACGGCGACGTTGCTGATTACGGAGGTATAGCACGGTCTTCTAAACTGCATTTTCGAAACTGGTGTGCCGTATAACTACAAAACTAAGCGACCGATTCCTTTGATGAAATTTGGTAAAAATCTTTCTAACCTTATTGTTTAAAACAGGATCGTAAATGTTTTGAAAATAAAAAAAGTATTTTTGATTGCAAAATGTACCCATTTTGTTTGGTAATGTTCATTATTTTTGTTTCAAAACGTACCATTTCATTGATTTACAACAGCTGTCACTTTTCTTGGTTCATATTCTGCGTTTGGGTGTTAAGGGGTCACCCCCACTTGCGATTTTAAAAAGATCGATTTTTTTATTGCATTTTTTTGAAGTATAAGTATGTGAGAATATGTCCTGAATATTTCAAGTCGATCCGAACAAAATTGACTGAGATATGAGCGTTGAAAGAGAAGCATCCGTGCATTGAAGAACTGAAATTGAAACTTTAAACGCGTTTTTCTCAAAATGGCATTTCTGAAGTCGGTGACCAAGATTACTCCAACACTAATGAACCGATCTTCTTGAAATTTTGCAGGCTTATTTAATACATAAAAATGTAGTCTTTAATCGTTCGATTTTTTTTCGAAAAAATGTCCGTTTTATAGCCAAAAACGGCCGTTTTTTTTCGTTAAAATCGAACCATTAACTTTGACTGTCCGCCATTTTGTGAAAAATGAATATTTTTTAAAATCCTTCGATTAACGGACAACGTCACTGTGACCCCCTGTTTTTTTTGCCATTTTTCAAGAATTTTTTTTTGTGGGAAAAAAAGATATTCGAAAAAAAAATTTTTGTTTTGTTCGTTGTTTATTGAAGATACATGAAAAAAAATTTCAAATTTTTTACGCCCCATGGTGACGCTGGGGAAGCTCCCGCGTCAGGTACTGTTGCCTCTGCAGTGGTTCGCGGCACGCAGTAGAACTCTCTTCAAAGTCGATCTGAAAAAAAAATACCGAGTGTTTTCGTTAATAATATGATATTTTGAAGAGAAGTACATAGGGATTTGAAAAAATAGGCACGCTCTTGAAATTAAAGGACGAATTTCGAGCAAAATTTCTCGTCGAAAATAGGCTATAACTTTTTTTATTATTGATATATCGAAAAAATCCTATGTACTTTTTTAGATAATCTAGTTTTATTGATGCAGTCCAAATTCGAAGTCGATCGGATAAAAATTGCTCGAGTTCTGCTGCGTGCCGCACTCAAAAAAGTGGTGTTGAGAAAAACGCGTTCAAAGTTTTAGGTTTGTTAATTTATGCGATAAATTGGAAAAAAAATTTTGTACCTTTAATCAGCGATGCCGGCACCATATAGCTGGCCGTCAAGAAGCAAATCATTGTCCCTAGCATCTTTTCTCGAACTTGTAGAGGCTCTTCTTGCCTCTTTTGCAGCGTCTGTGAGCGAGCGCTCCGCCAGCTCGATCCGCGCTGCGTCGGTTTCAACGCAAAAATTGAAAGAATTAGGGCCGATAGTTATCCCCAACGTGTCCAAAACTTTCATGAGGCTTCTCAGGCCATCATTGAATAATAATACCGCGATATTAGCTTCAATATCGACGATTTTTTTGCTCCCGGACTGACGCTTGGGGGTTATTGCCCAAACTGATTTGTTGTAGCTTTCGTTGTTGTTTTGCGTGTAGCCGCCCAAACAACGCTGCAGCAAATCTTCTCTGCTCAAATTTTCGAAGACTGGCGTAATTGCCTCCAATACTTACTCAGGAAGAGGCGGCTTATGGCGATATTCAGAAATATGACGGCTTGCGACCGCTCGCTGCCACGAACACCACGACTCGGCTCCCTCTGGGCAATCGTCATGTTGTGGCTCACTATCTGTGGATATTTTATGTTTGATAGTTGCCCAAATTGCCTTCCTCATTTTTTCAACATCATCGCTGTTTCTCCGAATAGCCAAGCCGTAATATGTGCTCAACTCGTTAATCAATTTTCCGGTGAGCTTTCCTCTGCCAGACAAGCCTTATTGTTTTTTCACGATTTCGCGGAGGCGCGTCCCCATACGTTCTTGGACATGATCGATGCACTCTTTTTTTTTGTCTCGAAACCGTCGTATGGATCACTATTCGATATACCTGCCGACCCTGAGGCGCACAGCTGCGCGGGACCCCGAGCGCCACGGAGCGCTGCACCGCTCCACATAATATTCAATATCTCCGAAAATAATTATTTTTTCGACCTGGGTCCAACGGCATCTTAATCTTAAATGTATTTTAGATTTTTCTAGATGGTTTTCAAAAAATCGATTTTTTGAAGCCGTCACAGTGGTGTTGTCCGTTAAATGAACAAAATAGATGGAGACCAAATTTTTGCCACCTCCGTACACGGACGAGCGCATCGCAGTGCTATGCCGCGCAGTGCGATATTCAAGACCGGCATCAAGCGATTGGCCCTCTGTGCAATTAAAATAGTAGGGAGTGCAAGTAAGTACCGGATAATTCTGATTATGCTCTTGTTATGCTGGTTTTTTGTTCGCAATGATCGCATTTCAAATTGTCGTTTGCAGTGTGTGGCAATGATGCAGTGAGGAAGCTAAAAGGTTCGAAAACGAAAAGCTACGCCTTTACGAGGGACGACGACGAGAGTATAGGGGAAAAGTTGTTTCAAAGTAACGGAAAAAAAAGCGATACAAAGAAATTTGGGAAAAAAACTTTGAAAAATTTAGTGAATCCAAAATAACAATAAACAACTTTTTAATCCTTAGACTAAATATTCCAAACCGCATAGTTCTCATGTTACGCCCCACGATACCGGCTTTTCAGACACCTGTCGTTTGAAAAATAAAAATAAAAATAAAAATAACTCTAAAAAAGTCGCTAAATTAAAAAAAAAAAACTAAACTAACAGTTTCCTTTTCAAAGGTCTCATCACCAATTGGTGGAATTGCTATGTTTCAAAGTCCGGCTTGCGATTTTGCAAAGTGCGAAAATGGTGGAAATACCGGGGTTGTCAAAATTACGTACCAGGTACAACAAAAAATTCCAATATTTTTTTTCTTTATTGGTTTCGCTCCAGCCATACAGGGTCTTCCCCTTTTAACGAGCCCGAATTCGCCTCAATTTTCCACCTCCCATTCCCCTACCCCTCTCCTTATATCGCCCGTTCACCAACTGCCCCCCCCCCGTCTACCTCCAATTCCACACCTCCCCCCCCCACATGCGGCCACAGCCGACTTCCCCCTCCGTATCGTATTCACCATGACATATCTGTCCTGGGTATAGGGAAACTGCGGAAAACATATACCAATACAGTCGGTCATCAAGTTCGCCCCCCAGTCGTGGAGCTAGTCTTATTTCGCCGCGAAATGCTGAGGAAAAACGTTTCACGACGAAATGTACGTGACTAGGTTTCGAACCCGGGACCTCCCGGTCCGCAGGTTTAGTGGCAAGCACGCTAACCACTAGACCATCGCACCGGTTTGCAAACATCCCAATAATAATGAAGCTGACTTTTTCCCATTCAAAACCCCGTTTGGGAAATTGGTTTACGATTTTTTTCCCGCCGAGATATTTGATTTTTTGTCCGAATAGAAAATTTATCGGGTGCCTAATACTTTTGGCCAAGGCTATATATGTAGGCATTGAATCTTAAGTGGGATACAAATTTTCGACTTTTACAGCGGCTGTTATTTCCAAATATAAAGAGCATGGCATTGAAGTTCTTTCACATCGGACAAGCCGTTGGGACAGTCTTCAATTCCACAAAAGACTGGGACAAATATGGTGAGGTGCAGAAGAACCAGCAACAGAAGGAACAATGCAACGTTCTCTAAAAACCTTTATCCATAAAAACTTCATAAGCTTTTTTAACTTTATTTATAAGTTCTTTTCCTTGCATTCTAAATTCCTTCAGTTTTGTGTGGAAAATATCAAAGTTTATTTCTCCTGTTTTCTATATAAAAAAAAATAAACCAAAGTTTTATTTATTTTCCACATACAAAACATATGTGATAAAGTGGAGTGATGAGAAAAATCTATGTGATAAACTAAAGCGATAAGAAAAATCTATGTGATTCTAAGATTCTTACTTAGTTTAGAAAATAAAGTATCAACGTTTTTTGTAATTATGTGCCTTTTCCTGTTGTGGGTTTGCGTGGTATTTTTGATTCCACGAATAAATAGGACATCCTCAGCAGATGTTCATTCCATCATCCTGACTGGGCAATGATGTTTCACTTCAATTAATCCTTGGAAAATTAAGCCCTGATGAGGCCTTTATTTTTTATCGTGATCAAGCTTTGATTTTGTATGCTGATCAGGCCTCGAGTTTTTTACCGATCAAGCCTTGATTTTTTACCCTGATCAGACCGAAATCAGAAAAGTGTCACAAAAATGATCACGGCTTGACGAAAAAACCTGATCAAGGCATTAATCAAGGATGCCTGATCAAGTTTTTTTGTAGCGGGAGCAGGATTTCTACTCGGGAAGTACTCCTTGTCAGACGGTTTGACTTTATTCCTCGGCCACAGTTCTCGACCTTTTTTCGCACAAGATTTTCCGCATCGTTCAGCGCCTTTTTGATTCATTTTTCACGTGTCTCTTTCCTCAGAGGGTCGTCACTATTTTGCTCCCGCTTTTTCGTCACTGTTGGACTACCTGTTTTGCGTTTGAGAGCTTTTGTCCATAATTCTTCGCAAATTATATTTTGTACAGGGCTGTCTGTAAGAATCTCACCGACTTTTCGTTTTCTCAGTTGACCATTACCTTGTGTCTCACCAGTTTTTGGAAGCGGACGTATTTTTGAAGGCATCAAAATGTTCTTATTCAAGTCTCTACCAACTCTGCTAATAATTTCCGGGCTTTTCGGTGCAATCTCCTCGACTTTCGTAGTACCCGATACAAAATCATTTCTTGAGCCTAATTGAACTGGCAGCACAGGATCAGACGACGGACCGTTGAATGGTATTTCTCTTAGTATCGGTAGATCTCGAGCAACGGCTTCATAGTCGCTGCACCTTCGGAATCCACAGAAAATCTATTAGAACCGAGATCTGAACCTTCGTTTCTAGATCGGCCACCACTTTAAATTCTTTTCCGTTATTCGAATGTACTGAAGTTGCAGTTTCGACCGTGGGTTCGTTGTCATATTAATTGGTAGCTTGGTCGATCAGTCACAAAAGAGCAAAGGTACTCAGCCTCGCCAAAGATGTTTTCATTCAAAGGCCAAATACCTGACACCTCTAGTTATATTCGTTATCGTAAAGGCGGTTGGATACGCTTGCCCGAAGACAGAAGATATTTCGTAAATCGTTATCGTTTTTACCAAGGTGCGAAATCAGCCAACTGTTGCATGCCTGATTAAACGATGTTTTTAACGAGCCGTATACAGTCCTCTCTAGTGGTTGACGCTTGTGCGGCGTATGCGGTGGCAGAGTAAGCAACGTGATTCCATTTTCCTTGCAAAAGTTCAAACTATTGATCGTGATGTGAATATCGTGATTCGTGATTATCGAGAATGAGAAGAGCTTTGTCGTCTACTGATGCGTTTGTGCGTTGATGAAAATGCCCAAGTACATTTACTGTTAACTCTTGGAAAAATCAAATGGGGGGGGGGGGGGGTTGAATTTCCGACAGCAGAAATTAAACAGCAAGCTGCGACCAAAATGCCATGTTCTCCCGAAGTAACTTGCCCCAGTTATTTCTGTTCTTTAGGCGCAGTGATTTTTGGTGGATTATCGACTGTTGTTGAGCCGCTTTCGTCGAGATTTTTAATCCTCGCTGGTGATAATTTCCCTCCGAGTTGCTTGTAAGCTTTTTCCAAGTTATCGAAGAAAATACTTACTGTGTGCCGATTGAAGCTAGTACTTCGAGCCAAACTGGTTCCTTCAGGCTTGCGGAGTGACGACAACTCTGGCCATCGTGCCATGAAAGCATAATACCAGTCGATACCAGCCTGCTTCTGCGTGTATCACGTTGCTGGACACTTGATCTGATTCACGACAACCATTCCGTAAGCGAGCCCCATCACTCGCTTCCGTGATAGACTATCATAGTTAGAATCGATGAGATATTTTTTCCGCTTCATTTCCATCGCCGCAGAGAAAACAATGTACTTTGTAGTTTGGTGTAAAGCGCATAGTTAAACGCTGTCCTTCTGAGGCTTCTTTGTATTTTTTTCACCTAGCTCTGAAGCGCTGTCCGATCTATATGCATATTTTCAGCCACTCTTCTAGAGCTGAAGTCCTCGTTGATTACTTTCAGTCCCGCACCTTTTTGTTTGCTCTCCTCCACTGTGCTCCTCGTAGTTTTGCGTTTTCGATTTCGTGTAATTTTCTTTTTCTATGGCTGAAGTGAACAAAATTATTTTTTGTATTTTTTTCCGATTGATCATAAAAATAATGATAAATTAAACTACGAATTGAAAAACACGAGTCACCGATTGCGTTATAAATAATGACATTATCGATTAGGACCAAAAACCCGAGCCGCTACAGAATGTTACGTTATATTTTACGTTTTTCCGGCTAGCAAAATATTTTTTTTTCAAGCCTTAAATAAATTTGTAATTTTCACCAATTCTTTGTGAGCTGCTATTTACTTTGTTATAGGCCCGATGAAAACAAATATCAATCGCGTGGCAGCACAAAAAGTTTCGGCATTTACAAGCTACAAACCTCCGAGAAATTGCATGTACCTCACAGTGCCTCGTGATGCATTGTACCTCACTCTCCGCTACTATACTTTTGGCAGCAACTATGGCTATAAAATATTGTTGTCCCCCCAAGGAAATATAAAACATAGTTAAAATGTGGTTGAAAATGACATACATTTCTCTCAGAGTAATTGAGAAAAACGTCTTTGCGCCAGAGAATCAGAAGAATATCGGGCCGTATGTACCGATACAGGTTTCTCAATTTCCTCGTACCCCGGAAAAATGCGGTATAGTCTAACTTATGACGGAGGTGAACGCAATGGAGGCGGTGTTAAGTTCGCGATGAGCAGGTAGGGAGTGATATAAATGCTATTGAAGTTTGCTTCGTTGAAATGAAACGAATTTTTGTTTGGTATTGCTGTTTTTTTAAATTATTTTTTAAAATACTTAGGCTACGAAAATTACTGAAACATTTTCCGAGAATTCTTATTAAGAACCAAGGAAAAAAGGTCTTAGATAAAATAAGAAACATCAAGAAATAAATAAAATCAAGAAGCATTTCCGTTTTATCCCGAACCATGATAGGAAAGGGTATAATTGGGAGGGGAATACGTGAAAACTCGCAAGGTTATACGCTGGAACTCATCAAATTTCATGGAAATTTCATGGAAAATCAAATTTAAAAAAACATTTCACGAAAATTTTAGTTCATTGAAAAAGGCATCGATCAAATGCATTTAGTTCATTTAAATAAATATCTGTTATCGTTGTATGCACATAAATCCAGATATGCAGAGTGTAAAGAAAGTATATTTTTTCAGGTACCTAGTCCACTTGTGATTACAATCGACACACCACGAATTTTGCGCATTGTCGCTCTCGGTCGGCCAAGAGTATTCCGAAAGTCGTGGGGATTACACATCTTGTGATACGCACGTGAGAGAAACATTCTATTGTATATACCGAAATGGCGGTAATATAAAATATGTTTTCACCATTGAGGATTGTTAACGACACGGATAAATAAGTATGGTATATGAAAAATATTGTAAATTTGCTGGTTGCAAATGAAAAGACCCGTAATTCAAACACTCTTTTCATACATTCCAACTAACCGTGCATTGTAATCGAACATATTTTTATTGAATTGTCTACATCAAGGAATGCTTTAAAAGAATTAAAAAAAATACACTTGAAGTAGAAAGGTAGTAGGACGCGAGGGGAGAAAAAAATATTTTAACTCAAATAGATCTTGCACTGTTAAAAAAGTTTATTTGATCTAATGTTCATTTGATCTAACTAATTTGATGGCTTTGAATAAAAAAATGACGCATTATTGCTTTAAAAAACATAAAAATCGAAAAAATTCTTGATCCGGTGATTTTTGATAGAAACGATAAATTGAAACCTTCGGAGCACTAAGAAAAAAAAATCGTAGCGCTTTGCAACTTTGAGGGTTTTTTGGGAACACTTCGAGGTTCAAAAATTACCGACGACATCCTTCGTTCATGCATTATATCCAAAGTTATACAAAATTTTCCAAATATCCTGAAATTCGCAAATTTTCAACTTTCTTTCAGTCAACATCATCACTACGAAATTTTTTTTATCAACAGCCACTAATTGCATGTCGTAGAGAATGTTTTGCAGGTTCCAAAACCCTACTTTCATTTTCTGTACGATCATTAGTTCCCGAGTAATTGATTGTCAAAGTTGAAATAGACTTTTTTGCTTTGATCGACGATTACTCCGCGCCAAATCATCGTACGGAGCTCCTTAAAAGGCCAAATTAAAGCTGATTAAATTGTCTAAAAGGGTCTTATGATCGCATGATAAAAAAAAAATGTTGAAGTCCACAGACCATTTTAAGGACGAGCAAAAATTTGGAAAAAAATGTTTTCGTTGGTCTTTGAATGATTACTTGAAAACCGCCCACACTAAAACATTTTACAGTCCAGATCTGAAAACTAGACACTTGAAGCTACAATTTCCTTTTTCTTTAATTTTCTGTAGGACCATTGTTCTCCGAGTTATCCCTTGTGGAAAATCACCCAAAAATTTGGATTTTCAAAAATATCCCTCAACTTTTGTGAGTAGTGTATATATACATATTTTGTTGATAAAAAAGTGTTGTCGCAAAAATTAAAAAAATGTTTTTTACATATTGACGCAATATGACATCGAGCTATGTCGAGAATATTCTAGAATGTTTTCTACTCTTCCGCGTGACAGGGTATAAAAGGACGAGCGCGCGTTCTAGTGGACAGAAATGGCTTCTATCTCACAGGAGCAACTTCGAGCGATCTTATTTTACGAGTGGCGGCGCGGCACGAACGCAAGCACAACTGCTAAAACTATTCAGGATGCATTCAGGCGTTACCTCCACTTGTAGCGCATAAAAAGGCCTTTTTCATGATTTTTTTTGAAGAAAACTACAAAACTTTTTTAATCGATCAATATACCATCTTAAAGAACACATCTTGAAGAACTTTCAGTAATTTTTTTTATTGAAAAATATTACATTGTTTAGTGGCAAATGGCCGTCAATGAAATAATGTTTTTATATACACGGTTTGCGGTGACCAACATTGCGGCGAAGTGGATCATCTGAAAAAAAAATGCGAATGGATTTAGTCAAATATAAGTATAAACTAGTCTTTAATTGAAGGATTTTAAAAAATATTCATTTTTCACAAAATGGCGGACAGTCAAAGTTAATGGTTCGATTTTAACGAAAAAAAATCGAACGATTAAAGACTACATTTTTATGTATTAAATAAGCCTGCAAAATTTCAAGAAGATCGGTTCATTAGTGTTCGAGTAATCTTGGTCACCGACTTCAGAAATGCCATTTTGAGACAAACGCGTTTAAAGTTTACTAGCCGGTTGTTTACACAACGGATTCTTCTCTTTTAACGCTCATATCTCAGTCAATTTTGTTCGGATCGACTTGAAATTTTCAGGACATATTCTCAGATACTTATACTTCAAAAAAATGCAATAAAAAAATCGATTTTTTCCAAATCGCAAGTGGGGGTAACCCCTTCAGCGAGAACGTAGTTTCTCATCGAACAGTTCAGCGTTGGTTCAATCGTTTTAAATCTGGAGACACAAGCCTTGAAGATAAGGAACGTTCTGGACGACCGCCGACCATCGATGAAGACGCATTACTCCGCTGCATCAAAGAAAAACCGGAAGCAAGTACGCACGAGCTAGCGAGAGAACTTGGCTGCACCCAACCATCAATAGTAAATCACTAACACAACTTGGGATACAGGAAGGTTCTAGCTCAATGGATACCACACCGTCTCACCGATGCCAATAAGAACTGCCGCGTGACCATCTGCCAGTCTCTCCTGCTTCGCCATCATCGCAAGGAGTTTTTAGAAGATCTTGTGACGGGAGATGAAAGCTGGGTCTTGTATGATAACAGAACGCGTCTAGCCTACTGGCTTCCTATCGGAGAAAAACCGCCACATCAACCGAAACCTGATCGTCACTCACAAAATATTGTGTTGTGCTGTTTCTGTGACGCTAAGGGAATGCTGTTTCACAATTTTCTCCCTGTAGGCAAGACGATCTCCTCTACACGATACATCGAGAATCTCCAGGAATTTGCAAAAGCTATAAGAGAAAAACGGCCAAGATGCGCGACTGTGCACCTTCTCCACGACAACGCGATACCCCATGTCGCAAAGGAAACCCACAAAACAATCACTGAGCTTCGCTGGAATAGCGTTCCTCATCCACCATAATCTCCCGACATCGCGCCATCTGACTACCATTTGTTCAGACATTTGAAGGCATATTTGAGGAACAAAACTTTCAAAAACGTCGACGATCTCAGAAGGGATGTTTCAAATTTCTTTGAGACCCAGCCGCCGCAGTTTTGGGCAAAGGGAATAAATGAGTTGCCAACTAGTTGATCGAGTATCATAGAAACCGATGGCGAATATATTGTTGATTAGAAATGTTTTGTATAAGATATATAAATAAATAAAGTATATTGAAATTATTGCGACCCAACTTTTTTATTAACCTAATACAAATGTAGCTATCGTTATGCGTAGCCGTTTTTTTATTTTAATTTTTTTTACAGAATGCCGACAGTGCGGGCATTTTTTTCTATTTTAAAGGCCCTTGTTGTGGTCAAGCAGTCTTTAAAAATAGTAATTGTCAAAATTAAAGAAATTTGCTGCGTGACAATCTGTCAGTGCGATTACAAAGATGGCACACAAAAAAATTGAAAATCGCTGTTGAGTTTTTGAGTATTCGCTGGGCCAAGGTCGAAAAAAGTAGTTTCGAGCGAAACGCGTTCAAAGTTTTCGTTCCTTTTTCCTTGATATAAAGCTGTTTTTTAAAGAATATTTATATTTAAATTAACGCATCTAGGCGCGGGCGATTTCACGGTTCTTCAACTTCATTCTATTTCACAAAATAATAAGAGCCTGATTCCACTTCATCTTTTGTGAACGATCCTTTAGGGATTGAGGGCACTATAATCGGTCGCGTTACCTGTTCTCACTAAAGTGACTGTAACTCCGTCAATTTTCGGACTTGTGAAGAACAATGTTGCCAACATATTTTTCAATATACGCACTTTCAAGAATTATAAAAAACAAAAAATTGTTTTTTTTTCTTCAAATTTTGCTTGGGTGTAGTGGAAAAGCTTCCACCTTCCCGTGGTAAAATTGCGCGCGAGTTTTAAATACAAAACTTGAACATGCAGAAATTTTGCTATTTCTGACAGTTCTAAAATCGTGACGTAACGCAAACCTTGACCCCCCTCCCCCCACGTACGTAGACCGTAACGCCTGGCCGACCACCCGCCCCTCCAAATTGTGTAACGTAATTTGGGTACCGCTCGTCGTTTCACGGCCTACTACGATTTTAATTGCTTTACATATTTTGAAAAATTTGTTTCAAGTACTCTTCCAAAATCCAAACTACATGGATCCGAAAACCAAATAGTCCGAAAACCAAATACGAATAAATACTTTTTGCAGTGGATAATACCAAATTACAAAACGATTTAGAGACAATACATTTTTTATTAGTCAACGGTGTTAAATCGACCTTGATTTGAATAAATAAATATATTTGAAACAAAATCTTCGGAATATTATCGTAGAACCGAACCAACAATAACAATTATATGACGAAAATTTTGTAAATTCAAATGAAAACGGATCAAATAAATGCAGTTAGTTGATTTCAGTAAATCTTTTCTATGATTGTAGGTGAATGGAATAAATTTGTTTAACAAAGTAAATTACACACACACACACACACACACACACACACACACACACGCGCACGCACGCACGCACGCACGCACGCACGCACGCACGCACGCACGCACGCACGCACGCACGCACGCACGCACGCACGCACACACACACACACACACACACACACACACACACACACACACACACACACACACACACACACACACACACACACACACACACACACACACACACACACACACACACACACACAAACACACACACACGTACACACGCGCGCGCGCGCGCGCGCGAGGGATTTTGCTCGTGCACGTCTCCGGCGACGATAAACACTCGGAGGATGTTGCGTGCGAGAGCAATAAATCGTGAGAATCATTTGTTTTCGTTCCACCGGAACTCATTCGGTCTCTGTTAATTTGCCGCTTTCGTTTATGCCGCTGGTGGGCGCGAGTATTCCGTATAAAATTGAAATTCATGGTTTGGAACCTCGCATGGTTAAAACGCGATGAAAATGTTTTCCAATTTTTTAAATGCCTTTACTTTGCTTAGCATTGAAAATCCTTTTTTGGCGATTCGGGCTGCAGGCCTTTAATCAAGATCCTGAGATACGTTTGTGTAAACTTTCGTAGGAGCAGAACAAATTTGCAGAAATCAAAGAAATATACTTCCGTTGCAATTGCAACGGTGCAAACTTCAGCATCATATTTCGGCAAACAGGTTTTTTTGCCAGAGTGTAGTCATTTTTCACTTGGATGCCTGCATTGTCGCCTCTTCTTCGCTTCTGCCACGACTATTCGTATTCTTTAGGAATTAAGGGGCTACATCTACCTAGAAGCCCGAAAAAATGGCCAAAACAGATTTTTTCCTGGAAAATGGTTGGCGAAAACGAAACCCATTTTTTAAAACTCAAAGGTAGATTGAGAGCCTTTGAAAAAATCACCAAAAAATTTGGAAAAACAACAAAAACATGGCCACCGGCAGATGACGATTTTTTTCTCGACATTTGGCGGTGCCCATTCCAGCATAAACGGTCCATCTGAAATCCAGAAACCAAGCAGGTTATACAAATTAACAGTAAATACGAGTCGTTGACGATCGTCGATTTTTACAATGGCTTTTTAACAGCGTGGCAACGAATTAAAACCCGAGTATATAAAATCTATGAAAGAAAGTCGTTATTTTAATGTAACTATTAAAAACTGAAGATCGATTTTTAAAAAGTGAGATCGTCAACAGCCTTTAAGTGTTTCTCATCTATCTCTTGTAAATTTGGAAACAATCCATCAAGTGCTTCTTGAGATATCATGCCCACCAACTCTGAAAACACTTTTTTGAGAAAAAAAAAGCTTTAAAATTTGAAGCATACCACTCGCCAGGCCGGCCGCTAGAAACTGGTAGCTCATTTAATTTTAGGCATATTTAAATAAAATTTTCAGGGAATGTAGCTTAAAGATGATACCATCGAATGAAAATATTTTTGGAAAATGCAATTTTTTAACCCGCCTACGTAGATGTAGCCGGGAATCGTCACCGAATTTTCAATCCGTTGAGGTACTCGATTGAAGCAGAGAATTTTAGAAATCCGTAGGCCGGAAGAAAATAGCCTTGGGGTCCTCTCTCGGCTGCTGAGTCACTGGCCGAGGCCCTCAAAAACGTTTTCTTCCTTCTGACTGTACATTGTAACCGTAGTTTTTGGTAACGTGCATTGGCCTTTCTTCCGCGAGCACATTTCTCTCTCTCTCTCTCTCTCTCTCTCTCTCTCTCTCTCTCTCTCTCTCTCTCTCTCGTCTCTCCCACTCTCTCACAGGTCGGAGATCGCACTCTCGTCTCTTTCCAACCTTCACAAATAAAACCGTAGCTTCTCAACACGATGAGCCCTGTAACAGTTTTCCACGGTGCATCTCTTTGGTTTGTTCTTCGGCTTATAGTCTAATTATCTGAGTTCCACGTTCGGAAGGCTGTAGCGCACGCCTTCCTTGTTGTGCGCGTGTTACTATACGAATATTCTACTCTCACTCTCTCTCTCTCTCTCTCTCTCTCTCTCTCTCTCTCTCTCTCTCTCTCTCTCTCTCTCTCTCTCTCTCTCTCTCTCTCTCTCTCTCTCTCTCTCTCTCTCTCTCTCCCTCTTTCTCTCTCTCTCCCTCTCTCTCCGGTGATGCAGCATGTGCTTTGGTGCATGAAGTCGTAATTGATTTACTTTCGGATTTTTTTTTTTGCTATTATGTTAAATTTAGTATGTTTTTATTATATTTTATCTCAGCTTTATTACAATTGTGTGGCCACAACTTATTATTTTTATTAGCTTGTCCACAATGTATGACGTATATTGTTTTATTTTATTCACATTACGAGTATTTGCTTCCGTCCTACAACCGGACAGGAATTCCTGTGAATTTCCACTTATTGCCGTCTATTGCTATTACGATTTGGTTTATGATTTGACATTATCGTTATTCGTTATTCTAAGTTGCGATTCTGTTCTCGTGATTATGGGTCATGCTTATGAGTTATTTTTGAGGAGTTTGCATAACCTTCAAATTCAATGAATACGATATTTTACATTGCCGAGTTTTTATTGCCTACAGTTTTAACTTAAATTTGCAACAAAGAATTTGTAAAAATTCTATACACTGACCGAGTTACGAGGATTTTTGAGAAGGAGAAGTTATAAAAGTGCACATTATTATTTTTTACTTCTCATTACTGTACAAGGAACATCACTTGGAGGTTAGCCACAATCCATGTGTCTGAAGTTCGCATCGTTGCTAAGCAACGAAATTTCTCATTTTTTTTTTTTGACTTTCGATCTATTTATTGCTCAGTCCGCTTCGGGGTGCCTATAAAAGATCATTTAAAACATTTTAAGAGATTTCCGCAAGAAAAACCCACCCTTATCGGGGGTGAAAGTTGTAAAAAGTTGAAAAAAAATTATATCTCCCACGCAATAACAAAAGTCATTTTTTTTATTGGCGCTACGGTTAAACCAACCATAAAGGAGCCAGGAAAAAAATTATGAGCGATATTCGTACGGCGAAACTCACCCTTATCGGGGGTGAAAGTTGTAAAAAGTTGAGAAAAAATGATATCTCCCTCGCAATAACAAAAGTCATTTTTTTTATTGGCGCTACGGTTAAACCAACCATAAAGGAGCCAGGAAAAAAATTATGAGCGATATTCGTACGGCGGAACACACCCTTATCGGGGGTGAAAATTGTAAAAAGTTGAAAAAAAATTATATCTCCCTCGCAAAAACAAAAGTCATTTTTTTTATTGGTGCTACGGTTAAACCAACCTTAAAGGAGCCAGGAAAAAAATTATGAGCGATATTCGTGCGGCGGAACTCACCCTTATCGGGGGTGAAAGTTGTAAAAAGTTGAAAAAAAATATCTCCCACGCAATAACAAAAGTCATTTTGTTTATTGGCGCAACGGTTAAACCAACCATAAAGGAGCCAGGAAAAAAATTATGAGCGATATTCGTACGGCGCAACACACCCTTATCGGGGGTGAAAATTGTAAAGAGTTGAAAAAAAATTATATCTCCCTCGCAAAAACAAAAGTCATTTTTTTTATTGGTGCTACGGTTAAACCAACCTTAAAGGAGCCAGGAAAAAAATTATGAGCGATATTCGTGCGGCGGAACTCACCCTTATCGGGGGTGAAAGTGGTAAAAAGTTGAAAAAAAATATCTCCCACGCAATAACAAAAGTCATTTTTTTTATTGGCGCTACGGTTAAACCAACCATAAAGAAGCCAGGAAAAAAAATTATGAGCGATATTCGTGCGGCGGAACTCACCCTTATCGGGGGTGAAAGTTGTAAAAAGTTGAAAAAAAATATCTCCCACGCAATAACAAAAGTCATTTTTTTTATTGGCGCTACGGTTAAACCAACCATAAAGGAGCCAGGAAAAAAAATATGAGCGATATTCATACGGCGGAACTCACCCTTATCGGGGGTGAAAGTTGTAAAAAGTTGAAAAAAAATTATATCTCACGCAATAACAAAAGTCATTTTTTTTATTGGCGCTACGGTTAAACCAACCATGAAGGAGCCAGAAAAAAAATTATGAGCGATAATCGTACGGCGGAACTCACCCTTATCGGGGGTGAAAGTTGTAAAAAGTTGAAAAAAAATTATATCTCCCACGCAATAACAAAAGTCATTTTTTTTTTTTGGTGCTACGGTTAAACCAACCATAAAGGAGCCAGGAAAAAAATTATGAGCGATATTCGTACGGCGGAACACACCCTTATCGGGGGTGAAAATTGTAAAGAGTTGAAAAAAAATTATATCTCCCACGCAATAATGGTCATCTTTTTTATTGGCGCGACGGTTAAACCAACCATAAAGGAGCCAGGAAAAAAAATGAGCGACTGTCTTTCGCCGGAACCCACCTTTATCGAGGGGCGAAAATTCTAAAAAATCGTGTATTCCATGGTATGGAGATGTTTGAGAAATCGTGGCCACTGTTTTTCAGAGGTCTCCGGAAAACGGCCCCACTGGCTGAATTTCCCAAATTTTTGGTCGAAATTTTTTTCCAGTGTTGTTGGATTTTTGCTCTTTTAGATGCTTTACATTTTGAATCAAATAATGCATGATTTATATTTTCCAAAACAATGAAATATTGCTTCTTTTTGCTTCGAAATTCTCGTAACCCCGTAAGAATTATCCGATGTTTTGTTTGTTTTGGTTTCAATCCTATGGGCTGTTGTTACTTTGTAGAAAATAATATTGTTAGTGAATCCTTGTAATCGACATTCCCAAACTCAAGGTCTTTTTGAATTCTTCTTTGCAACCGATCATGGCACACTTTACATTCTGGCAAAATTCTGATGCACGTCAATGCCTCGAAATTGGTATTATAGTTACAACGCAAGGAAAGTCTGTTTTTTTACTGTTGTTTCGTGATTTATATTACTTCAGAATAAAAAATGTTTATATTGTAAATTTTTGAATAAACAAAAAAAGAAATGTGTTCATACAGTTATAATCTAGCTGAGGAAATGTACTGTAACAATAAAGTTAATATTATATGAAATATAAAATTTAGGAGATAAAGTTCGTTTCGAAGCCAAAAAAGCATCTTTTCTGTATAAAAAAATATATAATATATACACTTTTTTATCCATAATGTTTGGCACATAAAAGACCAACCTTTCAACAGTAATTCGAAAAAAAAATTCATTAAAAAATTTAGGAAATTAACCGGTGGGACCCGGTTTCCGGAGACCCATAAAAAAACAGCGGACACGTTGTCTCAAAAACTAATGCACCGATCTTATTGAAATGTTGAAGACTTCTTCTAAATAGCAGTGCCTAGTGATTGAACGAATGTTTTGTGTAATTTATGTAATTTAAGTGTAATTTATACCAAATTTATACCAATTTATAATTTATACCAAAAATTGACCGCTTTTGCAAACAACTCTGCCAAAAGTTCAAATTTCAATTTTTACTGTAAATCCTTCGTTCGATCACTAGTCAATGCTATTTCGAAGAAGTGGGCACAATTTCAATAAGATCAATGTCTTAGTTTTTGAGAAAACCTGTTAACCATTTATTTAGGGGTCTCCGGAAATCAGAGCCCTTCGGCTTAATTTCCACAAATTTGGGATGAGATTTTTTTGACATATTGTTGAAATGTTGCTTTTTCATACGTTTAACCTTTTGAATAAAGTAATTAAAAATATTTTTTTTCAATAGACAAATGCTTTTCTCTGGCTGCAAACCCGGCGGACCTCTTAAGGGATCGTCACAATACAGCGGGTCCTGTATAGCTGATATTCGCGATTTTTTCTTCGATGGTTAAAATACGTCCATTAGTCTGATTTTTTATGTCAAGAGCACTCATAAAAACGCTTAGTACATTTTTAACCGTTTATTTAATTTTTTTTAACGTTTCTAACCGTTGAAAATGTCTTCGAAGAAAAGGAGTTCTCACGGTATACACAGTTGAAGCCGTAAATATTATGTGAAACAAAATTTGTTACCAGATTAATAATCAATATGAAAGCCGCTATCTAGCTATTGTCGTTTTTTGTGTATCAAAGTTGCCGAAATCATGGCCGTTTTTTTTTACGTATTGAATTTACCGTTCTGTCCACAGTTTTTACGTCAAAAAAATTTGAAGATTTTACAAATGCGTCCATTGCAAATAACGATTGCTGTGACGAATGTGTCAAAATTTGAGACGGATAGCTTGAAAACTTTAACGTTGAGAGTGTACACCGTTTTGAAAAATGATCTCACGCCGTCGCTCGAATCACTTTCTCTAAGTGACTGAAATTATTCGAATGTCGCCCCAAAAATTAAACAGCATGTTTATAACCGCCTACACTACTATACTACCGAATAATGCAAAAAATAGATCTTTTGGAAAATTTTATACTGCGATGATCACCCAACCCAAAAAACTAAAACGAAATTTTTTTGGCAGATTTATAAAATAATTTTCCGTATAAATACTATTAAAAAATAATAAGGCTTTCGTGTACTCTAAATCTGCCGGGAGATATTAAAGTAAGTCAGAAATATTAGGATTACACCGAATATCATAAGCAATATCATACCAACCCAAAGAAATCGAAACAAATTTATTTCCATATTTATGTTGTAAATTTCATAATCGTTTTTAATAATGGTGAGGATTTTTTTAGTCAAACTCTGCCAAAAGAATTAAAGCAATTTAAAAATATTGAATTTCTATATTGCTAAAGTACTAAAAATGGCTAGATTTCTAAAAACATTGAATTGTCAGTAGAAATTAATTTGTTTATTAAACCCCGTTGACAAATTTCGCGTGGATCGACGGCCAGCTACATCATGTTCTCGTGCCCGGAAGCCGTACCTAATGCCAAATCCACCAGAGCGTTAACCCCGTCCCTTTAAAATACAAAGATAGAAATATCGGTGAACATACACCATCATTCGTCGCGAGCTCGATAGATCGCACATAGGCGATTATATTGTAGCGATCATAGTGCGTTCTTCTTCTCGCTCAGGTCGCCGACAATATTTCGGCTGACGACGCGCTCTCACTCGCAGTCGCACACTTCGCTACGCGCTCGACGTGTTGTGTTGTCGAAACGTCGCTGTACTGCCCTTGCGAGGTGAGTGCGTATGCTGCGTTCTCACTCTCCCTCGAGCGTCGTTTGCGATTCCATTGTGTCGCTTCATGCTGGAGCGCCGTCCGAAATCTTCAGGTGTAATATGATTATTTCTGGATTCCTTCAGTTTCTTCACGTAGATTCAAACTTATAAAATCGTTACTTTTTTGTTTATTCTAAACGTTAGAATATACAGTAACATAAACAAACTCTTCTTGCATTTTTGGCCATTTTGGCAGAATGTTAAGTGTTGCCATGATCGGTTGCAAAGAAGAATTCAAAATGATCTTGACTTTGGGAAAGTCGATTACAAGAATTCACTAACCATATTATTTTCTACGATCTAAAAACGGGCTATAGGATTTAAAACAAAAAAATCGAAAAATTATTCAGTTTACGTAGCTTTCGAAGCAAGAAATGTTTTTTTTTAATTTATTAAATAAATTATTTTATTCAAAATGTTAAGCATATAAGAGAACAACATTTAAACAATTGTTTGAAAAAATTTGTTTATTTTACTGTTCCCACATTTATATTATTGTAGGTAAAAAAAATTATATTGTAAATTGTTGAATGAACAAAGAAAGTCACAATTCTATTTAGTTGGAATGTACGTAAAGAAATTAATGGAATCGAGAAATAATCATATTACACCTGAAAATCTAACGTAACAGTAGAGTTAATATTAGAAGAAAAACTAAATTTAACGGGTCACGTGGGTTTTGAAGCCAAAAAAGCATATTTTCTCTATTGAAAAAATTCAATACATGAAATATTTCATTCAAAATGTTAAGCACGTGAAGATGCAACATTTTAACAATAATTTTCAAAAATTTCATCAAAAAATTAGGAAAATTCAACAGGTGGGACCCTGTTTCCGGAGACCCGCGCCTCCCGCCCCAAACGCTGGATACGATTTCCCAAAAACTAATCCACCGATCTTAATGAAATTTTGAACACTTCTTCTAAATTCTCAATGGCATTGACTAGTGATTGAACGGAGCTTTTTTTCGCTTACGACTAATGTTACAAAGCTATACGAAGTATAAATTGTACCAAAAGTTTAACTATTTTGCATACAACTCTGCCGAAAGATGGATTTTTGTTCATATCTTTCGTTCAATCACTAGTCAATGCTATTTTGATGTGTGCAAAATTTTAATAAGATCGGTGCAAAAGTTTTTGAGAAGTCGTGTTCACAGTTTTTGTAGGGATGTCCGAAAACTATGTCCCACAATTTTTGTGTGAAATTAAAAAAAAAATTTGAAATGTTCCTTTTTCATGTGCATAACATTTTGAATAAAATAAATTAGATATTATATTTTTTTTTAGAAAAAGTAGCCTTTTTTGTCTTCGAAAACTACATAACCCCTTGATTGCACAAAACACCTTAAGTTTCTCATTCCAAATACTAGCTAAACGAAAGGCCCTGTCGTATGTCGCTCGCGCGAACAGCGTCGCGGGGAACCGAAGATTTCCGACGACGCTCCAATATGAAGAGAGCCAATGGAATCTCGAACGACGCTCGAGCGAGAGTGAGAATGCAGCTTACCCGCTCGCCGCGCAAGGGCAGTACAGGGACGTTTCGAAAACACAACGACGTCGAGCGTGCAGCGAAGCGTGCGAGCGCGAGTGAGAGCGCTTCGCCAGCCAGAGTATTGTCGGCGACGTGAGCGAGAAGAAGAACGCACTATGTCGCTACAATGTAATCGCCTATGCGCGATCTCCGGGTTCGCGACGAATGATGGTGTGTGTTCACCGATATTTCTATTTTTGTATTTTAAAGGGACGGGGTTAAGGCTCTGGCGGAATTGGCATTACGTATGGTTTACGGGCACGAGAATATGATTTAGCTGGCCGTCTATCCACGGGAAATTTGTCAACGGGGTTTAGTAAACAAATTTATTTCTACTGACAATTCAATGTTTTAATCTAGGAATTTTTAGTAATTTAGAAATATAGAAATTCAATATTTTTTAATTGCTTTAATTTCTTCTGGCAGAGTTCGACTAAAAAAATCATCACCATTTAAAAAAAAAATTATGATATTTGCAACATAAATATGGCAATAAATTTGTTTCGATTTCTTTGGGTTGGTATGATATTGCTTATGATATTCGGTGTAATCCTAATATTTCTGACTTACTTTAATATCTCCCGGCAGATTTAGAGTACACGAAAGCCTTATTATTTTTTAATAGTATTTATACGGAAAATTATTTTATAAATCTGCCAAAAAAATTTCGTTTTAGTTTTTTGGGTTGGGTGATCATCGCAGTATAAAATTTTCCAAAAGATCTATTTTTTTGCATTATCCGGTAGTATAGTAGTGTAGGCGGTTATAAACATGCTGTTTAATTTTTGGGCGACATTCGAATAATTTCGGTCGCTTAGAGAAAGTGATTCGAGCAGCGGCGTGAGATAATTTTTCAAAACGGTGTACACTCTCAACGTAAAAGTTTTCAAGCTATCCGTCTCAAATTTTGACACACCATTCTTCACATCATTCTTTATTTGCTATGGTAGCATTTTTTAATTCTTCAATTTTTTTGACATAAAAACTGTGGAAAGGTTAAATTCAATACTTAAAAAAAACGGCCACGATTTCGTCAACTTTGATACATAAAAAAACGACCATAGCGAGAAAGCGGTTTTCATACTGATTATTAATCTTTTAACAAATTTTGTGTCACATAATATTTATGGTTTCAACCGTGTATACCGTGAGAAATTCTTTTTTTCAAAGAAATTTTCAACGTTCAGAAAAGTGTTTAAAAAAATTAAATAAACGTTTAAAATCGTACTTAGCGTTTTTCGTGAGTGCTTTGACATAAAAAACCCGATTAATTAACGTATTTTAACCATCGACAAAAAATTGCGCATATCAGCTATATCGGACCCGCTGCACTGTGACGACCCCTTAAGAAGTTCGTGGGTTTTGAAGCCAGAAAAGAGCATTTGTCTATTGGAAAAAAAATTCTTATTCTTTTATTCAAAAGGTTAAACGTATAAAAAAGCAGTACTTCGACAATATGTCAAAAAATTCTTATCCCAAAAATTTGTGGAAATTGAGCAGAAGGGCCTTGATTTCCGGAGACCCTTAAAAAAATGGTAAACGGGTTTTCTCAAAAACTAAAGCATTGATCTTATTTAAATTGTGCCCGCTCCTTGGAAATAACATTGACTGGTGATTGAACGAAGGATTTACAATAAAAATTGAAATATGAATTTCGGACAGAGTTATTTGCAAAAGAGGTCAATTTTTTGTATCATCTACACTTCGTATAGCCTTTTAACATTAGTTGTAATCGAACAAAACTTTCGTTCAATCACTGGGCACTGCTATTTAGGAGAAGTGTTCAAAATTTCAATAAGATCGGTGGATTAGTTTTTGCGAAATCGTGTCCGCCGTTTTTTGCGCGGGGGTGGCGGTCTCCGGAAACCGAGTCCCACCGGTTGAATTTCCCAAATTTTTTTATGAAATTAAAAAAATATATTGTTGAAATGTTGCTCTTTCATTTGCTTAACATTTTGAACGAAATAATTTATGTATCTAATTTTTTCAAAATACAGAAAAAAGGATTTTTTGGCTTCAAAGCCCACGTAACGCGTTGAATTTGGTTTTTCTTCTAACATAAAATCTACTGTTGCGTTAGATTGTCAGGTGTGATACGATTATTTCTGAATTCCTTTAATTTCTTCACGTAGATTCCAACTACGTAAAGTCGTTACTTTTTTGTTTATTAAAAAATGTTCATTTTTTTATGTACGATAATATAAATGTGGGAACAACAGTAAAATAAACAAACGTTTCTTGCATTTTTGGCAATTTTGCCAGAATGTTAAGTGTGCCATGATCAGTGGCAAAGGTGAATTCAAAATGATCTTGACTTTGGGGAAGTCGATTACAAGGATTCACTAACCATATCATTTCCTACGAAGTAAAAATGGCCCATAGGATTAAAATTTAAAGAATCTAAAAATTGTTAAGAGGTTACGTGGGTTTCGAAGCAAAAGAAAATGCATTTTCCAAAAATATACGAGGCAAATTATTTCATTCAAAATATTAAACACATGAAAAAGCAACGTTTCGACAAGATTTAAAAAAAATTTCATCCAAAAATTTTGAAAATTCAGCCCGAGGTTCCTGATTTCCGCAGATCGCTAGAAAAAAGCGGTGGACAGGCTTTCTCAAAAACTAATGCACCGATCTTTGTCAAATTTTGCCCACTTCGAAATAGCATTGATAAGTGATTGAACTAAGGATTTAAAAATAGATTGATCTTTAATTTTTGGTACAATTCACACTATGTAGAGTATTGTAGAACTAGTTGTAATAAAAAAAAACCTTCGTTCAACTTCCAGTCAATGCTATTTTGAAGAAGGGTGCAACATGTTAAAGAGATCGGTGCGTTAGTTTTAGAGAAATCGTGTTCACTGTTTTTTCATGGGAAACCGGGTCCGGCCGGCTGAATTTCCCAAATTTTTGAATGAATTTTTTAAAAAATATTCTCCAAATGTTGGTCTTCTATGTGCTTAACATTTCTGGATAAAATAATTTATATATTATATATTTTTTTAAATACAGAAAACGTGCTTTTTTTACTTCGAAACGCACTTAAACCCTTGAATTTTATATTTCATATTATACAATATTTACATTACTGTTACGTTACATTTCCTCAGCCAAATCATAACTGTATAAAAACATTTCTTTTTTTGTTTATATAAAAATGTACAATATAAATATGTTATATTCTGGAGTAATATGAATCAGGAAACAACAATAAAAACACAAACTTTCCTTGCATTGTAACTATAATACCAATTTCGAGACACTGACGTGCACAAAAATTTTGGCAGAATGTTAAATGTGCCATGATCGGTGGCAAAGCAGAATTCAAAAAGACCTTGACTTTGGGAATGTCGATTACAAGGATTCACTAACCATATTATTTTCTACAAAGCAACAACAGACCATAGGATTGAAAACAAAACAAACAAGAAAATCGAAAAATTCTTACGGGGTTACGTGAGTTTCGAAGCAAACAGAAGCAACATTTCTCTATTTTTGGAAAATATAATTATTGAAATATTTTGTTCCAAGTGTTAAGTACATAAAAGAGCCACGATTCAACAACACTTGAAAAAAATTTCGTCCAAAAATTTGGGAAATTCAGCCAGTGGGACCGGTGTCCGGAGACCCCTCAAAAGACAGTGGACATGATTTCTCAAACATCTCGATACCATGGAAGATACGATTTTTTTTACAACTTTTACCACCCGATAAGGGTGAGTTCCGGCAAACGAAATTCGATCATTATTTTTTCCGTGGCTCCTGTATGGCTGGTTTAACCGTAACGCCAATAAAAAAAAAACGACTATCTTCATTGCGTGGGAGATATAATTTTTTTTCAACGATTTACAACTTTCACCCCCGATAAGGGTGTGTTCCGCCGTACGAATATCCCTCATAATTTTTTTCTTGGCTCCTATATGGTTGGTTTAACCGTAGCGCTAAATAAAAAAATGACTTTTGTTATTGCGTGGGAGATATTTTTTTTCCAACTTTTTACAACTTTCACCCCCGATAAGGGTGTGTTCCGCCGTACGAATATCGCTCATAATTTTTTTCTTGGCTCCTTTATGGTTGGATTAACCGTAGCGCCAATAAAAAAAATGACTTTTGTTATTGCGTGAGATATAATTTTTTTCAACTTTTTACAACTTCCACCCCCGATAAGGGTGAGTTCCGCGGTATGAATATCACTCATAATTTTTTTCCTGGCTCCTTTATGGTTGGTTTAACCGTAGCGCCAATAAAAAAAAAGACTTTTGTTATTGCGTGACAGATATTTTTTTAAAACTTTTTACAAATTTCACCCCCGATAAGGGTGAGTTCCGCCGCACGAATATCGCTCATAATTGTTTTCCTGGCTCCTTTATGGTTGGTTTAACCGTAGCGCCAATAAAAAAAATGACTTTTGTTTTTGCGAGGGAGATATAATTTTTTTTCAACTTTTTACAACTTTCACCCCCGATAAGGGTGTGTTCCGCCGTACGAATATCGCTCATAATTTTTTTCCTGGCTCCTTTATGGTTGGTTTAACCGTAGCGCCAATAAAAAAAATGACTTTTGTTATTGGGTGAGAGATATTTTTTTTCAACTTTTTACAACTTTCACCCCCGATAAGGGTGAGTTCCGCCGCACGAATATCGCTCATAATTTTTTTCCTGGCTCCTTCATGGTTGGTTTAACCGTAGCGCCAATGAAAAAAATGACTTTTGTTATTGCGTGGGAGATATTTTTTTTCAACTTTTTACTACTATCACCCCCGATAAGGGTGTGTTCCGCCGTACGAATATCGCTCATAATTTTTTTCTTGGCTTCTTTATGGTTGGTTTAACCGTAGCGCCAATAAAAAAAATGACTTTTGTTATTGCGTGAGAGATATAATTTTTTTTCAACTTTTTACAACTTCCACCCCCGATAAGGGTGAGTTCCGCCGCATGAATATCGCTCATAATTTTTTTCCTGGCTCCTTTATGGTTGGTTTAACCGTAGCGCCAATAAAAAAAATGACTATCGTTATTGCGGGAGATTTTTTTTTTCAATTTTTTACAACTTTCACCCCCGATAAGGGTGAGTTCCGCCGCACGAATATCGCTCATAATTTTTTTCCTGGCTCCTTTATAGTTGGTTTAACCGTAGCGCCAATAAAAAAAATGACTTTTGTTTTTGCAAGGGAGATATAATTTTTTTTTCAACTTTTTACAACTTTCACCCCCGATAAGGGGGTGTTCCGCCGTAGGAATATCGCTCATAATTTTTTTCCTGGCTCCTTTATGGTTGGTTTAACCGTAGCACCAATAAAAAAAATGACTTTTGTTTTTGCGAGGGAGATATAATTTTTTTTCAACTTTTTACAATTTTCACCCCCGATAAGGGTGTGTTCCGCCGTACGAATATCGCTTATAATTTTTTTCCTGGCTCCTTTATGGTTGGTTTAACCGTAGCGCCAATAAAAAAAATGACTTCTGTTATTGCGTGGGTGATATTTTTTTTCAACTTTTTACAACTTTCACCCCCGATAAGGGTGAGTTCCGCCGCACGAATATCGCTCATAATTGTTTTCCTGGCTCCTTTATGGTTGGTTTAACCGTAGCGCCAATAAAAAAAAATGACTTTTGTTTTTGCGAGGGAGATATAATTTTTTTTCAACTTTTTACAACTTTCACCCCCGATAAGGGTGTGTTCCGCCGTACGAATATCGCTCATAATTTTTTTCCTGGCTCCTTTATGGTTGGTTTAACCGTAGCGCCAATAAAAAAAATGACTTTTGTTATTGCGTGGGAGATATTTTTTTTCAACTTTTTAGAACTTTCACCCCCGATAAGGGTGTGTTCCGCCGTACGAATATCGCTCATAATTTTTTTCTTGGCTTCTTTATGGTTGGTTTAACCGTAGCGCCAATAAAAAAAATGACTTTTGTTATTGCGTGGGAGATATTTTTTTTCAACTTTTTACAACTTTCACCCCCGATAAGGGTGAGTTCCGCCGCACGAATATCGCTCATAATTTTTTTCCTGGCTCCTTTATGGTTGGTTTAACCGTAGCGCCAATAAAAAAAATGACTTTTGTTATTGCGTGGGAGATATTTTTTTTCAACTTTTTAGAACTTTCACCCCCGATAAGGGTGTGTTCCGCCGTACGAATATCGCTCATAATTTTTTTCTTGGCTTCTTTATGGTTGGTTTAACCGTAGCGCCAATAAAAAAAATGACTTTTGTTATTGCGTGAGAGATATAATTTTTTTTCAACTTTTTACCACTTCCACCCCCGGTAAGGGTGAGTTCCGCCGTATGAATATCGCTCATAATTTTTTTCCTGGCTCCTTTATGGTTGGTTTAACCGTAGCGCCAATAAAAAAAATGACTATCGTTATTGCGGGAGATGTTTTTTTTCAATTTTTTACAACTTTCACCCCCGATAAGGGTGAGTTCCGCCGCACGAATATCGCTCATAATTTTTTTCCTGGCTCCTTTATGGTTGGTTTAACCGTAGCGCCAATAAAAAAAATGACTTTTGTTTTTGCAAGGGAGATATAATTTTTTTTCAACTTTTTACAACTTTCACCCCCGATAAGGGGGTGTTCCGCCGTACGAATATCGCTCATAATTTTTTTCCTGGCTCCTTTATGGTTGGTTTAACCGTAGCACCAATAAAAAAAATGACTTTTGTTTTTGCGAGGGAGATATAATTTTTTTTCAACTTTTTACAACTTTCACCCCCGATAAGGGGGTGTTCCGCCGTACGAATATCGCTCATAATTTTTTTCCTGGCTCCTTTATGGTTGGTTTAACCGTTGCACCAATAAAAAAAATGACTTTTGTTTTTGCGAGGGAGATATAATTTTTTTTCAACTTTTTACAATTTTCACCCCCGATAAGGGTGTGTTCCGCCGTACGAATATCGCTTATAATTTTTTTCCTGGCTCCTTTATGGTTGGTTTAACCGTAGCGCCAATAAAAAAAAATGACTTTTGTTATTGCGTGGGTGATATTTTTTTTCAACTTTTTACAACTTTCACCCCCGATAAGGGTGTGTTCCGCCGTACGAATATCGCTCATAATTTTTTTCCTGGCTCCTTTATGGTTGGTTTAACCGTAGCGCCAATAAAAAAAATGACTTTTGTTATTGCGTGGGAGATATTTTTTTTCAACTTTTTACAACTTTCACCCCCGATAAGGGTGAGTTCCGCCGCACGAATATCGCTCATAATTTTTTTTCCTGGCTCCTTTATGGTTGGTTTAACCGTAGCACCAATAAAAAAAATGACTTTTGTTTTTGCGAGGGAGATATAATTTTTTTCAACTTTTTACAATTTTCACCCCCGATAAGGGTGTGTTCCGCCGTACGAATATCGCTCATAATTTTTTTCCTGGCTCCTTTATGGTTGGTTTAACCGTAGCGCCAATAAAAAAAATGACTTTTGTTATTGCGTGGGAGATATTTTTTTTCAACTTTTTACAACTTTCACCCCCGATAAGGGTGAGTTCCGCCGCACGAATATCGCTCATAATTTTTTTCCTGGCTCCTTTAAGGTTGGTTTAACCGTAGCACCAATAAAAAAAATGACTTTTGTTTTTGCGAGGGATATAATTTTTTTTCAACTTTTTTGAATTTTCACCCCCGATAAGGGTGTGTTCCGCCGTACGAATATCGCTCATAATTTTTTTCCTGGCTCCTTTATGGTTGGTTTAACCGTAGCGCCAATAAAAAAAATGACTTTTGTTATTGCGTGGGAGATATTTTTTTTCAACTTTTTACAACTTTCACCCCCGATAAGGGTGAGTTCCGCCGCACGAATATCGGTCATAATTTTTTTCCTGGCTCCTTTATGGTTGGTTTAACCGTGGCACCAATAAAAAAAATGACTTTTGTTTTTGCGAGGGAGATATAATTTTTTTTCAACTTTTTACAACTTTCACCTCCGATAAGGGTGAGTTCCGCCGTATGAATATCGCTCATAATTTTTTTCCTGGCTCCTTTAAGGTTGGTTTAACCGTAGCACCAATAAAAAAAATGACTTTTGTTTTTGCGAGGGAGATATCATTTTTTTTCAACTTTTTACAACTTTCACCCCCGATAAGGGTGGGTTTTTCTTGCCGAAATTTCTTAAAATGTTTTAGATGATCTTTTATAGGCACCCTGAAGCGGACTGAGCAATAAATAGATCGAAAGTCGAAAAAAAAAAAAATGAGAAATTTCGTTGCTGAGCAACGATGCGAACTTCAGACACATCACAATCCAAGGTTTACAAACAGTACGTTATTCTGTAGACTATACTGAGTCTGTGATTTTATTGATTTTTTTCACCATAAAAAACCAGAGACCAAAACAGTTTAATGTATATAATTTTACATGCAGTTAGATGGGCAAGACGTTAACATTACGGGTGATGTACTTTTTTTTACCATTTAGCACCAAGATAAACCATTTCTAACAACGAATTAACGCAAACTAAACCTTTGTACACATTTAGAGAAAAAAACCTATCTTGCGGATCGTAAACCATATATACATATATATACAGGGTGAGGCACTAACTGTTGCCACCTTGAATATCTCTGTAATTATCGACGTCACAAAAAAATGTTTGAAACAAAAGTTGTACCGTACGAAAAGGGTCATCAAATGCGATGATTTTTTTTTATCTCAGTGGAGGCGCTGTCGCACAGTAAAGGTCACCTCCACTTTTTTAAATGGGACGGTACATTTTTTTTGAACTATCTTGTAGAGCATCGAAAACTGCATAAAAAACATTTAGGGCTCAAAGTCGTTCAAGGTCATTTAAGATCAAAAAGTGACATGAACTTTATTTTTATGTGAAATTACCTTTATTCGTAGTAGATGTTCAAAGTGATTGCCATTGGAATCAATGCAGTATTGCAATCTCCTCATCACGAATTTCTTATCACTTCGGCACTTCTCGCCGAAGTCTTGCCATTGTCTTGTATGTAAACAACAGCACCAAACCTACAATGCACACGGAACATTGTACAATGTTTCGCCCAAACAAACCCAAGATAACGATAGTAAGAATGGTGAGACTAGTATTAATGAATCAAGCGAACATAAATGATGTATTGTTTTGAAGAGCAAACTGATATCCTTATAATTTACGGAGGATGTCAGAAAAATGCAGTGAGAGCTAGAAACTTATACGCTGAAAGATTTCCTAAATGTTCTCATCCTACACGCCGTACATTTCAAATTTTGTACACTAAACTGAGGACGACTGGATCCTTAACCCGTCGGGAAAGTAACCGACAAAAGCGAGTTACTAACGAAGAAACGGAAATTCGTGTTCTTGCCGCCGTTCATCGAGACCCTTGTGCGAGTTCTCATCAAATTGCGAGGGAATCTGGCGTAAGCCAAAGAAGTATTCTACGTGTTCTACATCGTCATAAATATCATCCTTACCACATCAGTCTCCACCAGGATACTCCGTGATGAGGAGATTGCAATACTGGATTGATTCCAATGGCAATCACTTTGAACATCTACTGTGAATAAAGGTAATTTCACATAAAAATAAAGTTCATGTCACTTTTTGATCTTAAATGACCTTGAACGACTTTGACCCCTTAATGTTTTTTATGCAGTTTTCGATGCTCTACAAGATAGTTGAAAAAAAATGAATCGTCCCATTTAAAAAAGTGGAGGTGACCTTTACTGTGCGACAGCGCCTCCCCTGAGATAGAAAATAGTGGTCGCATTTGATGACCCCTTTCGTACGGTACAACTTTGGTTTCAAATATTTTTATGTGACGTCGATAATTACAGAGATATACAAGGTGACAACAGTTAGTGCCTCGCCCTGTATATATATATATATATATATATATATATATATATATATATATATATATATATATATATATATATATTCAATTTTGAACGATCAAGATGTGATAAAAGACTACGAATCTTGGCTGCCTTATAAAGTTGCCATATTTGGGCGACACTCGATATTAATTAATGGTAATAATAAATGATCTCCTGACATGAATATAAATAGGCATCGTTACAAATCTCAAAATTTTATCCTAAGTTGGGGAAAAAATTTACTGACGGAGTTCTTGCATAATAATGATCGCTATTGTTATACTTTTTCAAGTTGGCAGTAACCCAAAAGTTTTTCTTGTTTACTTAATAGAAATATAGAAATGTATAATTTTGCTCTAGTTATATATTTTATGAAAAGCCCCTGCAGAATAAACCTATATTTCGTATGCATCTTTTTTGAGGCTCATTGAAAAAAAAATGCATAAACCATCATTTTACTCAACTGGACCGCTCGAACCGTCTTAAGTTGCCGCCTTCGATTTTGTCGAAACTCATATATGCGATAAAGCGTTGCAAACTATTAGACCCGCACTATTTTATCGGTGGAAAAACGGCTTTAAGGGGGTCCCCTCAACGAAAGGCGCGTCACCTCTTAATATTTTTTTATACTTCTATAGTGGATTTTCCATCGCTGTACATGAGAAGAATTTTCGTGTTTAGCTTCGGATCGGCGGACTGCTTGTGATTGAAACTGCAAATAAATCACCCCTTAACACGCCTTTTTGAGGGGTGCTTTCCCACCTTAAAACCGTTTTTCCGCCGTTAAAAAATACGTGTCTAATAGCTTTAAATGCTTCATCATTTTCAACCAAATCCAAGGCGGACAATCAAACTTCCGTGTTACTTTGTAGAACTACCCACAACGATTGGCCATGCAGCAACAGTGGTACCTTGTTTAAAAAACAATGTCTTCATTTCTTATCAATATTTAATAATTTAAAAAACTCAAACTTGGCAAACCTATGTATTAATTGTGTGTAAAATGTTGGCCTCGTCATTCCGATCCAATGATGAAGAAAATAAATATTGAAAATCGACCTAATTTTTGAGTCCCAAGCTTATGCAAGCCGATTAACGGTTTTATACGCGCCGCGTTGAGTTAGCCGTACGATCCATTTGTAAGATTGAACAATGCACCGAAGTCGTACCGACTCACCGACATTCTTGTATTTACAATAATTGTTTTATCCCAAAATTCAACTACGACATAATAAACAACCATCGAGCAATCAATCTTTGTCTCCCTACCTCCCAAATCCCTCTCCCTTTTTGTTCTTGAGTTTGTACTTTCTTTGTCTTTGGATTTTATATTTTTTGATCTCATCGCCTCTTATATTGTTCATATTTGTTTTTTTTTTAAATCGAATCTTGATGTCTCCAATTCCTGTTAATCTTTGTTTTCCCGACAGTTCAATAGGGCGTAATAAATATTATCAATCAATAAATGAATCCCCCCCTCTTATACCTTTGGCTCGTGTACGAGGACGATGGATACGCTTTAATGATCGCAGAAGGTGGCTATAATACTGTTAACCACGGCCTCGAAACGGCGGAGCGCGAGCTGAGGTCACCAGCTCTCACGGTCTGGTGAACAAGCTCTGGGAAAGCATGCGCACTCACGAGCAGCGCTTCTCTCTCTCTCTCTCTCTCTCTCTCTCTCTCTCTCTCTCTCTCTCCCCCTCTCTCTCTCTCTGCCTTCTCGTTCACGCTCTTCTCGTCTCGTCGATTCCGCGGCCGAATTCAAATTCTTTACGGCTAATCGCCGAATTTACCGATCGTTCTCCGCGGGTACACGCGAACCGTCAAAATCTCTTCGGCTTCTCATTTTCCCACGGAAAAAGTTTCTCGGAGAACTCTATGGTGGCTTCGGGAGTTTACTCGTTCTCGCGGAGCCGCCTGAACGATCACAGACAATCGCAAACCGACCTTCGCTTTTTACGTAAGAGTACCGCGGAGGGGAACGTCTAATCGACGTAGCAAAACAGTTTCAGATTATTACACGGAGTGGAGCCGCGTGCACGACGTCGCGACACTGCCGGCCCGGAAAACGACGTGATTCGTTTGTCCGACTACATATTTGCCGAAAATAAAATCAAACGAAGGCCAAATGATAAAGCGTTTCGGGGCTGAAATGTTTTTGGACAAAATGAGCATACCCTAGAGTTCATAGGTTGAGGGGCTGTCTATCTCAGAAGTCAATTTTTCGCCCGCTTCCGACTAAATATAAATCCTCGGCGGGTGTCACTTTCTTAATCTGCCGGCAATTATATAATAATTCATATTACATTTTTTGCAGACTTTTATTGTGTCTTGGATACGAATTTTTCAAATAGTCGAGGGATTTCCGCAGTCAAAATCGGCGATGCGAAATCAAAGAATTGGACAATACTCATTTTAATTGGATCCTAACGATGCAATGTCCAATCTAATGAAAAATTTCACATGCGACTCTGAGTTTGGCGAAATCCGTAAATTGATGTTTTCGGCGGATTTCTCTTATTTTACCACGTTTTTATTAAGGTAACGGTACCGATGCACGGACGATTAAGAGCATCCTTAGATTGTTGGACTTATTATTCATTTATTGACCGTTTAAAGAAATGGCCGGGTCTAACGGCAAGCTCGTACGTTCTAGTTTTCAAAACACATACATTAGCGCCGGGAAGTTAAATATTTTTATTTTTATACATTTAAATGTTCAAATGTACCCATTTTCAGGTAGCTGTTAGTGTTACGTACCCCCGTAAACAATAATTCTATATATCAGTAAAGAAAGTAACCCTCCGCGTACCTTTCGAATATATAAGTAAGAAAAAGGCGGCATCGATGCCGTATAACCTCGCGGAAAATCAGCCACATAACCACAAACTTTGTTTGCGACGCAACTAGTTACGTTACCTATTATACTATCTAAATATGGGACACATTTACTTACCAAATTATGTTCTCTTCTTTTTCACTTATTTTTTCAACATCACAAACTAAGTTAGTAATCAGTCATTTATCGCGAGGTACGCAGCGAAACGAACTGTTAACGCTTCGCGTCCGGCGACTCGGTCTCTGCGACTGCGTTCTCTCGTACCAGTAATCATTACGGCGGGGAGGGCGAAAATCCGAAAAATCATTTCGAAACTGAAATGCCGTCACCGCACATTGAACAAAGCTAACCTTCTTATAGTGAAGGAACGCTACGTGGAAAAGGTGCGGAACCTGGGGGTTATGAAGCAATCCCTAGAGAGGCGGCTGGGTCGTGCGTCAGACAACGCCCTCTTCCGCTCTGACCCAGGCCGCTGATTCCAGGCACCTACGCCTGCCCCCAACAAAGCGCCAACAGCTGTTCAGGTGGAGCGGTTTTGGAAGATACACTTCACAGTTAAAACTAGTGAGGGCAACGTGTCAACCGGAGTGGTAGGGTATACGAGGGGGATTATCATGGGAGATTCTGTCAACAACCTCCTTTTCGGCGTCTCATTATTACCCCTATAAATCGCCTTGTGGGCTGCACGTGGGTACGAAGCGGGGGCTGCACGCTCCTCGGGGAGCGTGGGCGAGAGATCACTGATTTATTTTATATGGATGACCTCAAGCTATATGCTCCCGGGGAGCAGAGGTTTAAGCTCCTCTTGAACACCGTATCGACGTACACGCAGGCGGCTGAAATGGACTTCGGGATGAAAAAGCGCGCTGTTCTTCATCTCAGGAGAGGGAGAGCAGAGGGTGTCGCGGCTGATGTTCGGCTGGTGGACGGCAGCGTCTTCAAACACCTGGATGCCGGAGGGTCTTACCGGTACCTTGGCATCAATCAGCGCTCTGTAGAAGACGCTGAGGGGTCAAAGGGGCCCTTTGCCACGAATATAGGCGGCGTCGCAGACGGATCTGGAAATCAGATGTCTGGGAAAAATTAGATCACTGTTACCAATATGCTCGCTGTCCCGGTCCTGCTCTACTCATTTGGCGCCGTCAAATGGCGTAGAGACGAGCTCAAACAGCTGGACATCGGCACACGCAAGATAATGAACATCCAGCGAAGTCTGCACCCTCGATGTTTGGCCCCGCGCCTTTATATGCTGCGTCAGAGCGGCGGGCGTGGACTCTTGGGATTGGAGTGTCTTTATGACCGCATAGTCCTCGGAATAGCAAGCGATCTAATAACAAGCTCGGACCCGCTCCTGGAGATTGTGCACCAGCATGAGCTTCATGGGGCGGGGGGATTTCTTTATAAGGCGGCAGTCCGTGTGGAAGAGATCCTCGGCTTGGATTTCCGCCGGCGCCGGCGTGGCGCCTTGCCAAAAGACTCTGTCGCTCGGTTGCGTAAGTCCTGACGTCGGCGGGCAATCACGGTTGCCGAGCAGACTGCCCGCACTCGGCAGCACGTGGGTAGACGCATGCATGTGTTTTTCCACCACAATGAGGAGCAAGGGCTGTTCACCCAGCTCACTTTTTCCTTCTTGCGATCAGCTGATGTCCGAGACCGAAGGGTTTATCTGCGCCTGCCAAGACGGAGTCATCAACACCCTGGTCTATCCCAGTCGCGTCACGGGTCAGCCTCTGGCGACTATTTTGTGTCGGGTATGCAAACAATCACTTGAGATACTAATGCATCTAAGCTTCAAGCGACTAAGCCTGATGTTGTCCTCTTCGATTTCGACGACAAAACGATATACGTCATTGAGTTCTACGCTCTGGTCGAAGCGAACGTGTCGCGAAAGAAAGAGGAAATGCGGCTTAAGTATCAGCCTCTCCTGGCCGAGCTACGTCGTTTGCGACGGGGATTCAGGGTGACTCTCGTTGTCCTCATCACTTGTGCGCTTGGGGGGATGAAAGAGTATTTTGTGTCGGGCCTCGCTCGCATACTGGTTTGCAAACCCGGTGTCCGGTTGCTAGCGGGTCGGATGCAGAAGGCGGTCATACTTGGATCCCTTCGTTTACTCAGGCAATACGATTGTGGACTGCGGAAGCCGCTCACCTTCTGGCTTGAGGGAGCGGCTATCGCAGAGCAATTCTTGGACTTTTCGCGTGTCTATTCGAATGGGCGGCAGCCGAGGTGGTGTCGGAACCCTCAAGTGTCGCTCAGCGTTATTGTTCCGGTCTTGATTAAGACCGAACCTGACCCCCGGGGGTAGGTGAATGTTTCCCAATGCAAACTGAGGAAGCGCGTTGCCTGGAGCAATCAAGTCACCATTAAAATAATAATAATAATACTAATAGTGAATAGTGCATTAGTGACGATTTCGACCATGGTCAAGGAAACAGCCCCCTAACGCAAGCGATGCCTAGAAAAGAACAACATTTCGCACACACAAGACTGAAAAGCAGAAAAAAATGTTTAATTAAAAAAATTTACCACGTTTTTAAAGCGGACTAAAAAGTAGAAAATAATTTCTTCTATCCCCATACAGATTTATAACCCAATAAATGCCTAACCGCATTCAGATTGTCCTGAACAGTTGCGATGGTGAATTTTTAATAGCTACGAAAATACTTGTAAGATTTAAAACGGAAAACGTGGGGCCCATGCATAGATAATAGTGGAAGTGCAGGGAGTAGCTGTCGTTGAGACAACGCACACAACAGCTCAAATAATTTGCAGTGCATTAAAATTGTTCGTGACTTAAGTGAACTATTCATGGATCTATTCGTGTATTTATTGCATGCGCCGCACGTTTTTCGTTTTATATCCTACAAGTATTTTCATAGCTATTAAACATTCACAATCACAAATTTTCAGGACATTCTGTATGCGGTTAGGAATCTGTATTGGGTTATAAATCTGTATGGGGCTACGATGAATTATTTTCTACTTTTCAGTCCGTTTTAAAAACGTGGTTTAATTTTTTTTTAATTTATTTAAATAATTTGCATAATAGAGCCTCCTTATTGAGCGATTTATAATTATCGGTATCGCTACGATAAGAATTTTGGTAGACTCAGATATTGCATCTGGTTTTGTTATGTGCGAAAAGACCCCCCCCCCCCCGCCCCACAAAAAGGTGAAATTCAGCTCCGTCGGAACGAATTTAATACTTCGCTAACATCGAAAGATTATGGTGGCTGGATGCGGATGCCGTCATTGTGGAGCCTGAACGATGCCGCATGAAAGAAGGCTGGGCAGAGCAAAAGTTTCCCCCCAGAACAGAACCGGATCTACAACCATTTGATCAACGTCGTTTATTTTCGTGTAAATGCGGAAACATAATGAAATTTTCGTTTGCATTTTAAGAGTGCATTTCGCACAAGGGGTACACCGTCACATTAGGTTGCCGAAAATCGTTGTTGGTTCGCTTGAATCTTTAGTTTATAGTCTCGAGAATAATATCCAACAGTTTCCAAGTCCAGACAATACGCCCAGCGAGCATTTGGAGCCAATTATATTATTTTTCTATATACGAATAATCAGTAAGAAAATTTTTACGCATTTTTTCGTAGAAACGTCTTTTTTCTTTTTATAGACGACACCTTTACGGTGGAATTTGGAATTTTTAATCTTTATTCCGTTAACTTGACATTTTTACACGAAATTTTTCGGTTCATTTTCTGAAGAAATACCATTTTTTCCTTTAATATTAAAAAATACTTCTTCATTGGTTTGTGCTGCCATGTTGCATTGAAAGAATCTTCAAAAAAATGCTACTTTTAAGTTTTATATATATTTCTTGGATATTTGGATTTCTTGGATGGAGATATATATATATATATATATTTAATTTAAGTAAATATATATATTTCGTGGAGCCAATTTCAAATGATCATGAATAAAGATTCGAATTAAAAGTGGATTAATTTAAAAAATACCCAAAAAATCTTTTATTTACAATCGTCGAAGCCCTAACGTCCATAAAACATGTCACTCGATTAACAATGGAAAATTGGTGAAACAGCTGTATCCGGTTCTCGATGTACTGTAGGATTAAGTACTACGTTGACGCGTGATGAGGATCGACTCTCTGGCGTGTACGGGCACCGAGGCGGGCTACACCCGAGTATCGAATTACTAGTGTAGCGAAAGGGGAGAACTCCGCGCTTCCTTCTTATTTCGCTCCCGTGTGAGATTTCCTGTAAGGTATCGGTGTTATGTCTCGTTCGATACTCTAGACACTCCGAGGCACACGCGGCACCAACGAGTGCTCAGTACTCATCGTACAACGTGCGACCCTGCAATCGCTGCACGCAGAATAATAAAAAGAAATAAAACATAATGTTTAAAAACCCGCCTATTCAGAGTTTCTTCAAACGAATTTGAAGCCAAAGGCTGTTTGCGCGGTTTCTGACGCGATTGCTCTTGAGCGGGGAAGGTCTTAACCGGATGAATTGCGACGTGTGGCTCGTGTTCCTTTTTCTCTATAATAATCAGAAGCCGAACGGGATCCTCGAAAATATTGCATGTACTGCTTGCTTACGAAATTTGTGTAAATCATAAAAAACATAAGAATGGCATATATTGAGTGCCCCAAAATGACCTGACATTTAAATTTATCAATAAAACGAATTATTTATATGAAAAGTACCAATATTTCTATTTTAATATAAGATATATACATGGAGGTTATGTGTGGAACACAATATAGACAAATAGCCGCCTCGTTCCTTTTTGAAAACGTACGCTCTTTTGAGGAAATGTTCGATAACATTTTGGCATAATTGCGAACTAATTCCATTAATGATGCGGCCATTGCTTTCTTTAGCTACGGATCGGTATGTGGATCATTGGCATACATTTGTCCTTTCAGAAAACCCAAAGAAAGAAGTCTAATGGCGTCAAATCGCCTGATCTTGGTAGCCAATTCACATCACCGCGGCGCTAAATAATACTACCATAAAAATTCGTCTGCAATAACTACATTGTTTCGCCCGCAGCGTGGCAGGTTGGTCGTCTCTGCAACATTTTCACCATTGTTGTAGTGAATTTTCACACTTTCTATGCATCGCTCCATCGAGTAATTCTCCATGACCAAACCTCAATACTTTCTGATGCCAGTCGTCGATGATCAGTACTGTATGTTCACAAAAAAAAAATGACGCGCAATTTTGAACGTCAGATCCTGTTGAGACACCCTTTAGTAATGTTGTAGAGCTTGGCAAGTGTATCGTTATTAGTTATTATTGTTAATGGAATAGCAATAATGATAAACTACAGGTTATAAATACAAGCTTGTTATTATTTTTGTTATGAACACTGTCAAGACTATTATATTGCAGCTATTAAGATTGTTATTACCGGAGATCTAATATGAAAATAATTTGTAAAGCAGAGTCGAGCCTCGATGTAACGAATATCTAGAGAAGTTCGTTATATCGAGTTTTCGTTATATTGGGGTTTCGTTATATCGAGATCATGTTCCTTAAAATGTTCTTTAAATAAAATATATTAGTACTATAAATATAGTGATACTTTTTAATGAAAGAAAGGTTTCAGTTAGAGTAATTTTTACATGTAATTAACAATTAGAGCATAATTTATATTATTATCTTGCTGTGTCAAGGTTTCGGGTGTCTATTGAAGGGAATGGGCAAATGTTTGTCATATCGACGATTTCGTTAGATCGAGGTTCGACTGTACTCCATTTTTTCGAATGTTCGATTTCGAAAATGTTCGATATCTCGATGTATGGCAGAGTAAGTGGAGGTGCAGCGCTGGGATAGGTCGTCGAGTGAGCTGGAGCCAAGCAATGTTTGTTAAAAGTTTAAACTGTCATTTATTTTACATCATCATTATTATTATTATCAATCTGAGGTTCGATATTGGCTCGGGGAGCCTCGCTCTACACCAAACAAGGTAGCGTCCTCGTTCGGCGGACCCCAGGAAGTAGCCACAGAGGTGGAGTGTTACTTCCTCTGTGCGGCGTCCCAGGAATGTTGCAGCAAGCGGGAGCCTCCCACTCGCTTCCCGCAGACGTTTGAGTGGCTGCGTCTTCCCGGTGAACCGCGGATTCTCGCTGGTAATCGAAAGAGTTTGAGTGCCTCGATGCACTCGAGAGTAGGCTCCGTCGTCTGGGTGCCCGTATCCACTTTCTTGCCAGGTGGGCTGAATAACGGCGAGTGCAGCGGTGGGCAGATGGAGTACCACAGCGGCGAAGTGAGCCTCGTAACACGGACGTCTCCGGGTGACAGCTGGTATCGAGGGGGCCTAGTGAGGCATCCCGGAAGGCAGCGGATGGGCAAATCTACCCGAAGGAGTTTCCATGCTCTCAAGGTGGTCGGCCAAAAATGGTCCAAACGCTTCCTCTTAGCGAGAGCTCTGGTTTGCAAATAACCTTTGCTCTTCCTCCGCCACTGAGCTTGGCGGAGGAAGAAGAAAGCTGCGAAGTAGTGTCCGGCTTGTCGCTCGGATCTTCGAGCAGGCTTGTCTGGTATTCGTGGCTCAGCGTCGCCCTTATATGCGGCGTAGTCCCATGCGAGCACTTGCGAGAAAGTAGCCTGAGTGAACTGCTTTCTCACATGGCGCTGCACGGGTGTCGCACGGTTGCCTAGCGTCAGGCGCTCTTGCTTGGGTGGTGGTGCGAGTAACGCTTCTTGACTAGCATTCCGCTCATTCCGCCCGCTTCGCCGCGGCTTCGCGGTGATGGAGCTGTTCTTCTTTGCTGGCGAAGACGGGAAGCACCACAAGCTTCACTACCGGTCGAGTCAGCTGGGTTGTTGCGGTTTTTACTATGACGACCCTGACGTTGTCGTCAGTGCCAGGATGTATGGCGCTGATGCGGGCTAGCGGCCATCTGCACGGAGGCGTTGCTTCGTTTCGGATGAGGCACAATTGACCAGGCTCGAATTTGTTTGGAGAGTTAAGCTACTTGGCTCGTGGCAGAAGCCCTTGAATGTGCTCCCGTGTCCAGCGCTTCCAGAATTGATCTCTCATGTGTGACGGGAGTTGCCATCGTGAGAGAACGTTGATGTTGCTGTAGAAAAGGGATGGTTCCAGAATAGCCGTTAGATCTGACCCCACCAGAGTGTCCTGGTGTAAGCGCGTTGAAGTTGTTCGGGTCATCTATCAATGGGCTTAGTGGTCGAGAGTTGAGATAAGCTTCAACTTGTGCAAGAAGCGTTGCCATCCCTTCGTACGCCAACGTGGCTTCGCCGATCACATGCCGTAGATGATGCTTTATTGATTTCAAGGCGGGTTCCCAAAGTCCTCCAAAGTGCGGGGCAGCCGGTGGATTGAAATGCCAATTGATCCCGGATGATGCGAGATGCTCCCGTATTAATGAGGCTTGTTTGCTTTGGGCTTTGAAGAGCCGCTGTAGTTTGGTGTCAGCTCCCGTGAAAGTTGTTCCACGGTCGCTGTACAAGTCCGAGCACATCTCCCTACGGGAGATGAATGGGTGGAGCGCAGCGAGGAAAGCCTTTGCGGAAGTCCGATGCTAGGTCTAGGTGAACAGCCTTCGTGACTAGGCAGACGAAGATTACGAGAAAGGTCTTTGCCTTGTGTCCTCGTCTTGGACTTGTTCGTACCACTACAGGCCCTGCATAGTCGACCCCGGTATGTTGAAAAGGCCTAGCTAGACAGACGCGTGGTGGTGAAGCTCCGCCATCCGTTGTTGTACTGGTGCCGCCCGCCATCGGACGCATGGTACGCATTGGTGGATGCATGTCTTTACTAATGCTCGGGCTCGTGGGATCCAAAATCGTCGCCGTAGGTGGCTGAAAGTCAGCTGTATTCCTCCATGCAGACATTTCCGATAAAATGATTCAATGAGCAAGCGTCAGAATTTCGATTTTACGGGAAGAATAATTGGATGTTTCTCGTCCCAAGCTAGAAGGTTGAGCAGCCAAGTGGACTGGATCCAGATTTTGGCCTTAGTGGAAACTGATGAGAGCCATCCCAGTGGATCGAATAGTTGCGCGGCCTGTGCCAATAAACTCCTCTTCCTAATGAGTTTGTGCGTGCATGGATGTATGGTAAACGAAAAGCAATGGCTTCGCTAATTCCAACGGAGACCGAGTGTCAAATGCCCGTTCTCAGCGGGAGACAAAGTTTTGGACGTATCTGCTGCTCTATCCTCGACTGGGATTCCATTTCTGACCTCCTCAGCATTCGCCACCCATTTCTTTAATGTCAAAACGCCCGCCATGCACAAGTCGCGCGTTTCCTTATGAAATTATTGCAATTGCGAATTGGTGTCGACTCCGGTTAAAATGTCGTCAACGTAGACATTCCTTCGGAGTGCGAGTGCTGCTTGAGAGAATCGACGGCCTTCGTTGAGTACGAGCTGATGGAGCGTTCGAATCGCGCGGAATGGAGCGCAGTCGAGTACGTACGTGACTGTGTTGAGTCGGTACTGTTGAGTAGGCAGCGAAGGTATAGTCCGCCAGAGGATGCGTTGGAGATCTCTGTCGTCTGGATGTACCAAGATTTGCCGATACCTCTTTTCAATATCTGCAGCGATGACCCATCTGTACGTTCGCCATTTGACCGAGATACCGGCTAAAGATGGCAGCAGATTTTGACCGATCTGCAGCTGGTCGTTCAACGTGATTCCCGTATACCTGCGGCAGGATAAGTTGAAGACTACGGGTAGCCGGGTGGTCGAGGTTGAGTCTCACCAGACTCCATGATGTGGTAGATAGCAAATGCGTTCAGCGCTGGCAGGCTCTGTCGGCTCCATGTGGCCCATATCCTTATATGTTTGAAGGAACTCCTCGTAGGCTTGCCCGAACTCTGCATTCTTGGAGAACCTCCTTTCGTTGTGTGCTAGCACATGAGCAGTAGTCGCTTGGGTGTAGGTGAGATCAGGTAGTTCCCCTTTGAGCGGTAACCGAACCGAGTAGCGTCCGTCCGGGTTTCATGTGTGCGTCCTGGCGAAGTGATCGTCGCACTTCTGCTCGTCGAGCGTTAGTGGCTGAGGGACGTGCGGGCCCTCTTCTTGTACCCAGAATTGCTGGATTAGAGCTGGAAGGGGGTCCGCCAATGAGCATAGGTTGCCCGATGTTTGAGGAGTGGGGCGGCCACGCCCCGTTACGCCAGATGGAATCTAGCCGAAGCTCGTCGCCTAAGCCACGGGCTGGTATTTTCTTCCGGACCGTAGACCTCTTCTAATGATAGCGGCGTGTGCGTCCACCCCGAGCAACAGATCTATTGGATTGTTAGCTTCGAAGTGGAGGTCTGCTAAGTTGAGTCCCTTGATGTACTTCCAGTTGCGTTGGAAGATCTTGGGAGCTGGCGAATAGAGCGTTGGGCGGAGCAGCACTGATGCTGAGGTGCTGAGGCTCGCGTTCGTCTGCGTGGCTGTGACACTAAGCTGGACCAGACCCCTGGCTGTGCCGGTTTTAACTCCTCCTACACCACATACGTCGATGGGTGCCTTTGTGCGGGGGAGTTGTAACCTCTGCGCCAGTCGTTCAGTGATAAGACTGCAGCTAATACTACGGATAATGGACCCTTGCTGCAGGACCTTGAGAGAAGCATGCTTGAACTCGTACTAGCTGGAGTCAAGGCGTTGTGCAACGGGGTATGATGCTTTGATGAGCAAGTTGCACAAAGCCGTTTGAACGGGCAACTTGCCAGCGTGTGGGAACCGAGACAGGTGATACAATGATTCGTCTGCTGGACGAGTTGTAATCGCTGTTGCGGGTTCTTCTTGCGGTAGTCTTTGCAAAACATTACGAAGTGCTCCTTCTTGCAACTGTAGCAAGATTCGTGTCATTTCGTGCGCTGAAGAGTGGTGAAAGAGCGAGTTGAATGTTTCTCTGTTGGCTTGTGAGAGATTCCAGATCGCAAGGGTTGTAAGGCCTCAACGATGTGGATGCGATGCTCTAAAAACTCCTTTAGCTTAGCGTAGGTGGGGAGATCCCACGAGCTGTCGATAGCTGCTTCCCATTCCCGCCGTGTGCTACTGTCGAATAGCTCGACAATAATGAAGAGGAAGAGATCTTCCGTTTTGAAGATCCCCCTACCAATGCTCTCGAGACTGTTGACTGTCGTTGTCATCACATGGAAGATTCTTTTAAGTTCATCCGCTGATTCGGCCTTCATCTTGTTGAGGCAGGTGAGTCTGAACAAGCAAGTCCGCACCAGAAGCCTTTTGTTCTCGTAGCGGTGGTTCAGATGTTCCCATGCTCGTGCGCAGTTGTCCCCGGTATTCCGGAGGTTCTTTACCACTGTTTTGGCTTCCCTTTGGAGCTGGTTTTTAAATAATGCAGCTTTTCAACGTCTGTGAGATGAGGATTTTTCAGCATGATGGATTTGAAGAGATTTTTTAAGGCTGGCCAGTCCTCGTATTGTCCCGTAAAAGTTGGTAGCTCGATACGAGGTGGGGAAGAGCGTGTTGCTGTGACCGGCTCGGGTCTATGCTCCAGCCTCGTGCTCCAGTCAAGTAGCGTACTCTTCTATTGATAGTAAGTCTCTTCCGTGATTGCTTGGAAGTCCTTAAGAGAATAAAGATGATGTCTCAGCTGAGCAGCAAACTCCGACGTGAGGATCTCGTGCTGTATCTCGAATTTTTCTCAATATTTATCGAGACATGAGGTCCTGGCGTTGACTACTCCATCGGTGATGTTGTTCTGCCAAATCTTTTTCAGATTGTCGATCAGGCGTGCGACTCTGCCATAGAGCTTAGTTTGGCTCTGAAGTCATGACTCGAATGTGTACCCCATGCTGCTCGCTTGATGCAACCGGCTCGAAGGACCAACTATTCGATAGCTCGATGTATCGCAGAGTAAGTGGAAGTGCAGCGCTGGGGTAGGTCATCGAGTGAGCTGGAGCCAAGCAATGTTTCAAAGTTCAAACTGTCATTTATTGTACAACGTTATTATTATTATTATCAATCTGAGGTTTGACGTTGGCTCGGGGAGACTCGCTCCATAGCAAAGAAGGTAGCGTCCTCATTCGGCGAACCCCAGGAAGTAGCCACAGAGGTGGGGTTTAACTTCCTCTGTTCGGCGTCTCAGGAATGTTACAGCGAGTGGAAGCCTCCCACTCGCTTTCCGCAGACGTTTGAGTGGCTGAGTCTTCCCGCCGAACCGCGGATTCGCGCTGGTGATCGAGGAGAGTTTGAGTGCCTCGATGCACTCGAGTAGGCTTCGTCGTCTCGGTGCCCGTATCCACTTTCTTGGCAGGTGGGCTGAATAACGGTGAGAGCAGCGGTGGGCAGATGGAGTACCGTAGCGGCGAAGTGAGCCTCCTCACATGGACGTCTCCCGGTGACAACTGGTATCAAGGGGGCCTAGTGAGGCGTCCCGGAAGGCAGCGGATGGGCAAATCTACCCGAAGGAGTCTCCATGCTCTGGAGGTAGTCGGCCCAAAAGGGTCCAAACGCTTCCTCTTAGCGAGAGTTCTGGTCTACACATTAGCTTTGCTCTTCCTCCGCCGCAAGAGCTTGGTCGAAGGAAGGAAAAAGCTGCGAAGTAGTGTCCGGCTTGTCGCTTGGATCTTTGAGCAGGCTTGTCTGGTATTCGTGGCCCGGCATCGCCCTTATATGCGGCCTAGCCCCATGCGAGCGCTTGTGAGAAAGTAGTTGCGCCTGAGTGAACTGCTTTCTCGCTCGCATGGTGCTGCACGGGTGTCGCACGGGGTGCCCCTAGTGTCAGGCGCTCTTGCTCGGATCGTGCGAGTAACGCTTCTTGACTAGCGTTCGGCTCACAGTATAACCATAATAATAATCATTATCATAATGATACACTATATATAAATATTGTATCAATAATGTAATATAACATACAGGGTGAGGCATATAAAGTGTTACAGAGCAATAGCACTCAAACTATTGATCATATCCAAAAATGTTTCACACAAAAATTTCATTGTCGAGAAGGCCGTCATACTGGACCACACGATATTTTTATCGGTGGAGGCGATGAAGCTACGTCAAGATCAATTCCACTTTTTTAAATAGAACCATGTATTTTTTTCGATGACAGTATGACCTTGTGTTGTAGGTCGCTGAATTCGTCTTAAAATCTGTAATAATGTCGTCGAAAAAAAGTACATGGTTCCATTTGAAAAAGTGGAGTTGACCTTGAAGTAGCTGCAGCGCCTCCAACGATGAAGAAAAAAGGGTGGTCCAGTATGACGGCCTTCTCAAACACTGAGACTGTTTTCTGAAACATTTTTGGATATGATCAATAGTTTGAGTGCTATTGCTCTGTAACACTTGTTGTGCCTCATCCTGTGTGTATATATATATATATATATATATATATACACACACACATTAGGTATTACAATGTGCGCGCGCACACATACACGCACCCGCGCGCACGCGCGCACACACACTCTTCGGCGGTAATTCTAAGCTTTCGCCAAGATAAAGGATTGGACGTCTTCTGTTGAACTGCAGCTTGCAGCCCACAAAACAGAAATACTCCTCGTATCCAGCAGGAAGGTGATGGAAACAGTGACGCTCAAGGTTGGAAATGTCGAAATCACATCCCAACCGTTCATTCGGCACCTGGGTGTGATTGTTGACGCGAGGCTGAACTTTAAAGAGCAGACCGAGCAGATCAGCAGAAAGGTCTCTGTGGTGGCTACTGTACTGGCACGGCTCGTGCCTTGTGTCGGTGGCCCCAGATAGTAGAGAAGGAAACTGCTGTCATCAGTGACAACCTCAGTGCTTACCTATGGCATGCCCATATGGGCTGATGCACTGAAAATCCAGTAGTACCGCAGGAAGGCTGCAGCAAGGACCGAAGTGGGAGCAACCAGTCTCAACCAGTCGCAGACGATGTGGGATGCCTTTACCAAGGGAACGTGGACACACCGACTTATCCCGAAGGTGGAGATATGGGTGAACCGCCCACACGGGAAGCTCACCTATTATCTCACTCAAGTGATCTCAGGACAAGACGGCTTCCGGGTTTATCTCTATAAGTTTAATTATGAAGATTCCCCAGACTGCCCAGCATGTGTAACGATCGAGGAGAACGCCGAACATGCATTGTTCCAATGCCCACGTTTGTGCCTCCCGCGCGATTCTCGAGGATCAGCTGGTGACACGCATCACCCCAGACAACCTGGTAGATTTGATGCTGAAGTCAGCAGACGTATGCCCGTATCGGCTTATCCTGTCGCAGTTATGAAGGAGTTGCGACGCGCAGAACGCGCGAGGAAGAAGACGACGCCAGACCAGGCAGCAAGGTTCGGAAGGACGCACATGGCTATCATACTTTTTTTTCGATTTTTCCAAGGTCCTACATTTTCCTTTAATGGATATTTTTCCCCTTGCACATGTAGGCGGCATCCAAACGAATTCAACCATGTAACATAATATGACCTTCAACCAAGAAATATTGAATAAATAATAAATCAACGTGTAAGAGTTTTTTTGTCATTTCTGATACGGTAAAGGATTCCTGTGAGCTGGGTTTAATTCAAATGTATCACAATAACACAACAGAGTAACAGGTTCGGTGATGACAGAAGATTTCCGCAACATCTTCACCTATTCGTATGTACACAATCGTGTTTGTCAGCTACTTATTACTCTGAATACCTTCTCGCTATCAGACTTTTCAAGGTTCTAAAATTTCTAAGCTATCAGTTAATCGATGAACGTTTCACAATTCGTTGCACAAAGGAAGATAAGATCGACATGATTTTCACTTATGCAGAAAGTCGACACTTTTTAATCAATATTTCTGGGTTCAAGGTCATTTGAAGGTCATAAGGTCACATGGTTGAGTTCGTTTGGATGCCGGATAGAATATGCAAGGGGAAAAAATGCTATTCCATATAAAACAATTTTGATGACCGTGAAAAACCGGAAAAAATTTAATTAAAAAAAGTCAGCCGGTCCTATACTTTAACATTGGCTCAACATATATATATATATATATATATATATATATTATTAAAAATGAAGTGGCCGACCACTGGTTCGCGGCTGGTTACTGGTGCTCTTACCATACTTCGGATCTCCAAATCCAATAGAGTTATTCAGATGTTCTGTTTCTCGTGACTCACCCGGTATAGTAATATCGTTTTTTTTCATTCATCCTGAGTTCCGACATATACCATTACAAAACATAGATATAAAATAACTCTTGCGGGTTTTTACGTATTACTCTATCAATTGAACACTTTTCTGTTGCACCCTACCCGTACTTCGCTAATTAAACCTAACTTTCGTTGCGTGCATAGCCGTCTTATGGCAGTATTGTTGTCTATAGAGCGCTGGTTCGGAGGCGATTTTCACGATGCAATAACTAAAAAAAAAAACTCAAAAAATAATAACACACGTTTATTGATCCTTCAAGAATATGTACGAACTAAAAAGAAAAAAATATTATCATATACGTTTGTTTATAACTGTTTAGAATTGGGTTAATCTCGGAATTCTGGTTGGAAGTGAACGAGTGGGAAATGGTTTGAGTTATTCGTGAGAATAGAGGAACGCGCCGGAAATTGAATGAGGTTGAAAATGCACACGGTTTGAAATATAACGAATATCGGTTTATTTAAAACTATTTAACTATTTGGACTTGTAAAATTGTTTGAAGAGAGCGCGAAAGTGACCGTTGCCGCGGGAGCTAACGCGGGCGTAAATCGTGTTAGCCCGTTGGCATTCCGAAGGGGGGAAGAGCCCGAAGCTGACCGTTTACCGAAGAGACTCGTGAAGCAGTGCGTCGAAAAGAAGGACACATGATATTAATTAGAACGTTGAAAATAGGGGGAGAAATCCCTGCGCCAGGACACTGTCCTAGTCAAGCGCGCGACCAGCCGAGAGACGTCGACCTCTAGCGGGGTCTCCCGAAATTAGGGAGTCGGAGATGGAGTTTCCGAAACAATAACGTTTATATCATGTGCGCGGAAAACGCTCCCGATTGGCGAACAGTGTTGTGGACGTTGTATGAATGTGAAAAAGAAAGCAAACATATTATTCATCTAAATGAGTGTTGTGATGTTTGATATCAGGTTCTGAGAGAAAAAATACACAATGGCGGCATGCCAAACTTTGAATATCAAGTTTTCCTATTTTTCTGACCATTCTACGACTTTTGAAAAAAAAAAAAAATGATTTCGACTCTATGCTGCTACGAACGTTGGAAAACAATCTACCGAAGGTATATGCTGAATCGGTTACCAGCTGGTTAGTTATCGAGATATCGTTTTTGGAGATTTGAAAAACATAATTTCGAGAAAAACCCGTTGAAAGTTTGCTGCATCTTGACCGCGCTCTCCGAGCGTACTTCTTATCATTTCTATCACTCGACTAACTTTATGAGTATCATTGAACAGTTTTCACAGACGAATTCAGATGGGTCTGTAGAAAGATTAAATATATTTTTTTGAAAACGACACTTTCCAATTTATAGACAACAATAGTGCCTCAATGTGTAAATATATTTTGTATTATTATTTTATTGCTAATTCACTATCATTATTATTATCATTGTGATGATAATAATAATAATAACCGTGAATTTGAAATAGTATAAAAATATATATTCACATATCAACCCTTCGATAGCACACTTCCCCGTCAGGCACCTCTGACTGCACGAGGGGTTGATCGGACCCCAGACGTTTTTCAGATCCTATTTCGGTAAATATGCATTCTTTTTAAAGAGACATTTGTGCAGTCAATGATCCATATTTTATGGACCAACATTTTTTTTTTTAAGAAATACAAAAATTATCGAGACAATAATGAGGTCAAAACGACCCAGTGTGCATTCGAAGGGTTAAATAAAATCAACCTCACAGCACTTATCTACTTAAATAATAATAAGCATACAAATGATGTAGCAAGGGACTAGCCGATCATTACTATGACTATTTTCATGTTATGATTGTTACATCGTTTTTATTACTACCGTTATCCCTCGAGAGACAATGTAATATAATAATAGTTTACACCGAATTTTTTTCTGCGTATATATTGTTCGTCTGTATCACAATCATAATGATAACAATAAGACTGATTCACCATGTTTACAGGTGTAAAAAAAGGAGTACGCGCTTTTTACCGGGCCACGCATGAAAGTTTACGGTCGAGGTCTTGGATCATTTAAGATCGAACTTTCTCATATGCGTGCTCGCAAATAAAAACACCCACGTGTGCTCGTAAATAAAAACACCCACTTATAGAAAATAGTCAGAGAAGATTCTCCTGAATCAAAACTCCGTCACTTTGTCGTCGCGCTATCTGTTACGGCGGACGCATGCGCGAGATCGACGCCGAAATTAGAGAAAAAAACAAATCCCGACGAATATAAAGCTGTTGTTAAGGTAGTACTAGCGGATTGACTAATCAACAGAAAATCTATAAATGGTCGAATCTGAAAAGGGTAAATATAATATATTTGGGTATAATAATAAACATGATAAGGAAAATTATTATTTGAGAAGTGTATGTGATAACTGTGTATCATATTATGAAAATAAAGTATTAAAATAGCAATCAGATTTGAATTGAGTTGTCACAGGCCGCCATTTCATAATTCTGGCAATATCCGTGGCAACGATGTACTCAGGTGCTTTTGATAAATGTCAAGTGTGTGTTTGCTAACCGTACGTGTAAGCGTGTGCTTGTAATGTATGTGAAATGTGCATATTGTAAAGGGAGAGATGAGACGCGGCTAACGGGTGCAAAAATTAGTCGATTCAATCGATAATATCTGTTCGAAATGTCCGGTAAGCTATATTTCCCATAGAACATACGTGACCGCGACAGTTTTCTTGTTATTTGTCGTTTTTCCCATAGCTCCGATCTAATCGCGAACTATTATTATTTTCGTTCCAATGTTTGATCCGCACGGATTATCTATAACGTGCGGGTTAAATGCATTGATTTCGTAAATTAATTACTATTGTATTTAGCCAGTAAGGCATGCACAGTTTTCGCGGACGTCATTCTGTGTGTCGATACTACAGCATATAAAAAAATTAATTTTCTTTCTAATGAGGAGGTTCGTGCACATACTACCTTAAAGCCGTTGCATGTCCCTACGCGTGTGATTAACGCTCCGGTTCTCTCTCTCTCTCTCTCTCTCTCTCTCTCTCTCTCTCTCTCTCTCTCTCTCACACACACACACACACACACACACACACACACGCGCGCGCGCGCGCGCGCACGCACGCACACACGCACACCCACACACGCACGCACGCACGCACGCACGGGGATGTATTTGTTTTCAGGAGGCAGTACGCGGGTATGAGAATCTGTTACCTCGGGATCGAACGACAAAACTTATCGGGGAATCCACAAGGAGTCGTTCAGCCGTGAAACTTGGATACGCTCCGATGAATTGGGAGTCCATCGTCGTCGACGCGCGCGTTCTTGTTCCTCGATCTTCGGACGCAACCTCCCATAACTATGACGATAAACACCGAATGGAGGAACACAACTCTACCGGTAGTTCAGTGGGGACAGACATTTAAATAGAAAAAATTACTGACGGCAATTTTTTTTTTAAACGTCGGGGGGGGGGGGTTGGTTGGGAGTTTACATATCGAGTTTCGGGGCAATCCTAACTGTGGAATCGCCGCCATCTTGATTTGAAGTTCACTTTTTCGTTTTTCTGAAATAACTCGTTAATTTTCAACTTTAGAGCAAAAATGGTAGTATACAAAGTTGTTGTTGGAAATTTAATTTCCCACAAGTTTGGTCATTATCATTTTTACAGGATCAATATTTGCAGAGTTATACTATCAAGTTTATCAAAAAAATCGTAATCGGTGGAATTTTATTTCCTTCAACTTTGGTTCTCACACTTTTTTTACTCCACGATCAATATTTTCGGATTTATACATAAATTGGAGGTGAAATTGTTTTTATTTTTCATATATTTTGTTTATTATCTAGTTTATTTATAAAAAAAAATTGTAATGGAGAATGTAGAAGGGAATTTTGTGTCTTTTACATCTGGTTAGGTATTTTTTTTATTTTTCAAATATCTCGTTTATTATCTAGTTGGTTTATAACAAATCTTTGAACAAAAAGTCTTTGCTCAAATTTATTTAATGCAAAAGCAAGTCCAAGTGCGGAAAGATGTGCGGCTGCGGTAAAGCGGGCCTTAAATGCTCCGTTTTATGTCTGCACTGCAGCGGAGAGACGTGTGAAAATGTAACGAACATAAGGGATCTCCTGCTGGAGGAAGACTACGAGGATAACGACGATAATTTCGAGGATCTCTGCTCGGAAGAAGTAGCCGAACCTTTCGTCGACGGTCCTGATGCTTCGATTGAGAGCGAGGAGGAAGAAGAGATCGCAGACGAAAATGTAGCTGGGCCCTCGACAAAACGATTACGATTGGCATAGGGGAAGATAACAACGCGTGATTGAAATTGGAGGTACGTATCTTATGGAGGAAAACAACGTTAGTATGAATTATACATAACTGTCAAGTTAATATAACTAATCAGTTGTTCAAATCCACAGGTTTCTACTTGCTGAAATGCCGAGAAGACACACCAGATGTAAAAGACACAAAATACCCTTCTACATTCTCTATGACAATTTTTTTATATATAAACTAGATAATAAACGAGATATTTGAAAAATAAAAAAATACATAACCCTATGTAAAAGACACAAAATACCCTTCCACATTCTCCATTACAATTTTTTATAAATAAACTAGATAAGAAACGAAATATTTGAAAAATAAAAAAAATACATAACCAGATGTAAAAGACACAAAATTCCCTTCTACATTCTCCATTACAATTTTTTTATAAATAAACTAGATAATAAACAAAATATATGAAAAATAAAAACAATTTCACCTCCGATTTGAGTATAAATCCGAAAATATTGATCGTGGAGTAAAAAAAGTGCGAGAACCAAAGTTGAAGGAAATAAAATTCCACCGATTACGATTTTTTTTATAAACTTGATAGTATAACTCTGCAAATATTGATCCTGTAAAAATGATAATGACCAAGCTTGTGGGAAATTAAATTTCCAACAACTTTGTATACTACCATTTTTGCTCTAAAGTTGAAAATTAACGAGTTATTTCAGAAAATCGAAAAAGTGAACTTCAAATCAAGATGGCGGCGATTCCACAGCCAGGATTGCCCCGAAACTCGATATGTAGACTCCCAACCCCCCACCCCTCCCGATGTTTGAAAAAAAATTGCCGTCAGTAATTTTTTCTATTTCAGGCTGTTTTTTTGTCTGCCTCCACTGGACTACGGGTCAGTTCTATAGCGACGAACTTTTTTCCCCCGACAGCCTTCTCCTTCACTATCTCGCCTTCTTCTTTGTTGTTTCGTGCTACTTTTTGTTCATCTTCGGCCAAACGATAATCGACTTCCGGCTAAGAGATGCGAGTCGAATTTTTCTGGCCTGATGTTTGTGTATATATATATATATATATGGAGAAAGGTCGATTTGAACCCGTTACGTTCGTGCTGGCAATAACCACGTCCTGCTGTTTTGAGCTCTATCCATAAACATTTTTTTTCGAGGCCTGGATTCTGGAAACAAGGACGGTCCTTGAAACGACCTTTAGATGGATATTCTCACTCATTCAAAGGTGATTTGAAAGGATTGAGCCTTTGAAAATATCTTCATCGCTGAAAATACGGTTTCTTTTTTAAGAGTCGGTGGCTAAATTTGGCATTCGCCCTCTCGTTAAGGGTGGGTGGCAGAAATTGAACATCCTTGCCAATTTATCAGTGGCTTCTCTTAGGTACTAAGAATATATAACGTAAATAAAAAAGGTGAGAATATCTTTGGCGCCACCCATGCAGAAATTTGTTGGGGACGCCCCAGGTAGGGAGTCCACATTGGAATCGAAATGGATTCTGCGCTATTTCCAGATCGACGTGGTTTGAGAATTTTTCACTTGAAATTAAATATATAAAATGGGATTTCGCGAAGCTCTGTAAAAAATTATTCTTTGATGGTCCCGCCCACAGATTTGCTTGGGAGTTCCAAGATGCACTCACGTGTTTCTAGGAATTTGTTAGGGACACCGCACATCGAGTCCTCATCGGGATCTGATATGAGAATCCTAAAGAATTAGCAAAAAAGGTGTAAAAGGGTACATATTGTAGGGAGGCATTTTGTTGTAATCTTATGGATGTCAGATGAAGAGCGTAGCACTGTGGGTTTAAGATATGAATGAGAATGGATGTTTATTTGAGAACAAAGAAGAGGTTTCGGACTACGGGATACAGAAATGTCTCTTAAAATGCCACGGCTGCGTACTGCCTGGCCGCCCTCTACTCTTGCGCATCCACGGTAACGGCCGTAAGCGCAACGCGCAATTTTTGTTTAAAATCATGTCTTACAATATCAAATATTACAATATACTTATATTCTTTTGTTACTTCTCCACTTTCGTGCTTACCCATATTGTGTACTCGTATTCAAAGTTTGTTATAGGCTAATATTGTTGGTACGGATAAAAAATGTTTTTATAAAATTTGATATGCACGCTTTTTACATTTTAAAAACTGGTGCGCATGAAAATTTGTCTTGGACGTGACGGCAATCGGGTTACGATTGTGCCTGCGGTTCATCGCTGTGGGTATGATGAAATTTTATGTGAGCGGCGTAAATGAGATTTTAAAGGAAAGTTAAATGTAAGTATAAAATCATAAACAAATCGTATTTTTATGGACATAAGGGGCCGTGTGCAAATTACGTAACGCAATTGGGGAGCGGGGGGTCGACCTGGCGTTACGGTCTACGCACGTGGGGAGGGGGGGGGAGGTTTGCGTTACGTCACGATTTTAGAACTGCGAGAAATAGCAAAACTTCTGCATGTTCAAGTTTTTTTTACTTAAACTCATCGCACAGTAGGAGAAAAGCCCAAAAACCTGGCCAAAACCCCAAAAAATACATTTTTGAAATAGGGTCAGTTGAGTAGTCATTCAGGTAGAGGACTAGTAACTGCATTCTATTGTGGAAGGGAAAGCCCTTTAAGTGTATACCTGCGCCGCAGCGTCAGTTGGCAGTTAGTGTTCGTGAAGAGTGTACGTGTCACGCGCTGAACAGACGAAAATAACGCTGACTTCAAAAACCCATAACTTTAAAGTGACGGGTTTAATTTCAATTCTGCAACATGGATACGACTTCTGGAGGTATGTAGAACATGTTTTTACATCGGTTGAATCTAAAGTTTATGTATAAATGATTGAAATGTAGTATAGCCTTCGGCATAAATAAAATTGAATAATTTTGAAAACTTATATTTTCAACGGTCCGAAAAGTTATATATTTTGTCACATTTTGCAAAGCTCCTAGTCTCGGCCTTTAGTTTAATGTATAAGCTTTCGAAATTTACAAGAGTTACCTGCGGAAAACGTGCGTCTTGTCCGTTATGATTTTTTTCGCATCGTGCGGTAGCCGAGCGTGCACGCGGCACTATTGAGCAGCCTCTGCGCCTCTACCTGAGAATGGGTGAAGTAGCATCATAACGGACAAGACGGCTGTTATACGCTTGAAATAAATTATTTTAATATATATGTATGTGTATATATATATATATAAATTTTCTGTGATTTAATTATGATATATACGTATGCATATATATATATACATATTAAAATCAAACACATAAAAATTTCTTAAATATGAATTAAATGTTATAACATTCAAATAAAATATTTGAATATATATATATTATATAGTAAGCAAAGCTTTCTTTTAACCAAATCCATGTCAATATTTTCTGTCTAATTTTCTTAAAATTATTTCAATTATTGCGGTTATTTATTTGGTAAAATAATGTACATTGTTCAAGTTTTTGTATTAATTGAAAATTTTATCTTTTCCTTTAACACCAATTTTCTACAATTTTATGTCTTTATTACAGGATCCGGTTACAAAGAATTGGTGCTGACAAGGAAAGAAGTATTTCTGATAATCAGCGAGCATTTATCCGATAAATTCGCTTCCTTGATCGAATTTATGGTAGAAAAAATTTCCAAGGACACCGGACGTACAGTTGTAGTGCCTGAGGACGCGAAACAGACTTTTTCGATACTCTTCAATCAAATGAGAACGAGGTGGCAACAAGCACACAGAAAATCCTGTGTATTTTTCAAGAATAACGGTGAATGGCTTAGCAAGCAGGTATGTTTTGCCGCACCTACAGACACTGTAGTAACAAGCCCGGGTAATACGGGCGGCCGCCCGTCCCTTGAGTTTACAATGTCCAGTGAAAGATCTAAACGAAGGAAGACCCAAGATATTCGTACATCGTTCAACTCGGTCGAGTTAGCATACGCTACTCAGATGAGCCTTCGCTCTTCAGGACAATCCGACGCCGCAAAAGTTATTAAGGACGTAACAATGACGAGTCCTTTAAGAGCTTCCAAGTATCGTAAAGCTTACTCAGCAACGGATGAAATTACTTTATCCGAAGAGGCTGCACTTTCCGCTATGATTGAATATAAATTCTCCAAGAGTACTTACCAGGGAATGAGAAGATTAGGGAAGGAAAATAACTGTAAGCTATATCCGTCTTACGAAAAAGTGATGAAAGCAAAAAAGCGTTGTTATCCACCACGTGATGCAATCAGGATTACAGAGAGTAGTGCAGAAGTCCAACTACAGGCACTATTAGATCATACAGTTGAACGTATTTTACTCGTCCAAAATGTACTCATTCAAAGATTGACTCCAGATAATGTTCGTAAAATGGACTTGATTTGCAAGTGGGGTTGCGATGGAAGTTCTGGGCAAAGTGAATATAAGCAGACGTTCAGTGATGACAGCAAATCTGATGCGCATGTATTCTTTACTTCAGTCGTGCCATTACAACTCGTGTGTTATGATCAACAATCGAAGGAAGAAATAGTTGTTTGGAAGAACCCCAGACCCTCGTCTCCACGATTTTGTAGACCGCTTAGACTACTGTTTCTACGCGAAGACACAGAGTCAACACTTAATGAAGTCCAAATTGTTGAAGAACAAATAAAGTCACTTCGTCCATTCGAAAGTGTAATAGATGGAAAAGAAATCTCCGTAATGTACAAGTTGTTGTTCACCACGATAGATGGTAAAGTTTGCAACGCTGTATCATTGACGAAATCTGCTCAACGGTGCTATTTGTGTGGAGCAACCAGCAAAGATTTTAATGCCATCGACACTGTATTGCAAAGGGAAATCAATGAAACAAATTTGAAGTTCGGATTGTCGACGCTGCATGCGTGGATACGGTGCTTCGAGTATTGCTTACACGTGTCTTACAAACTCGGCATTAAAAAATGGCAAGTTCGAAGTGCCGAAGAAAAAAAAATTACCCAGGAACGCAAGAGGGCCATTCAAGAAGGATTCAAGAAGCAATTGGGTCTAAATATCGATCGCCCAAAGCCTGGATACGGCAGCAGCAATGATGGCAATACAGCTCGGCGATTCTTTGAAAATTCGACGGTTTCCGCTGCGATAACGGGGGTCAACGAAGAAGTTATTAAACGCTTAAATAACAAAAAATGTAATTTTTTTTTAAATACGTACAGCATAGAAGGTATGCGTATCCAAGTATTGAAAATGTACAAAATATTCATATTTCATTAAACATAGAAAGTAATCAAAGTTCATAAAGAATAAAAGTTTTCAGGGTATTTTAAGCATAAAATTTTGACAAAGTATAAAAAGTATTCGACGAATATCCGTACCAAAAATACTAGCGTATAAAGAACTATGAATATATGCGGTACGATCGACCAAGCATCGTATCGGATTCCGTCCGATAATGTGGGGATGCTTTAGGATTCTTAGATTGGATCAAAATGGAAAATCCCTATTGGATACCGTTGGGGAATCCCTATTGGATCCCGCACTAACGGAAAAATTCTATTGATATGAACCAATCGCGTCTATATGATTTTTGTTTATTTGACATATCTAGATTTTTCGTGGAATCATTTTTTTCCTATTGCATTCCATTATTGAAATTATTTACTTTAAATATATTTATTTATTCAAATTTAAATATATTCAGTATCGTCCAATAATGAAATATCTTATTTAATCCTAACAAATCTGTGATTCGCTTTCATATGCCCAAAAAACAATTTAGTTGAATCCACTAAATGAATCTATTTGATTTTTTCTAAATATAAATTAAATAAAATTTTCGTAGAGTCAATCATTTTTCTATTTGACCATTTGAATGGGCTGCCTTTATTGCAACACACATATCACAGAGATGTGGGCGTAGAGAGGGTAGAGAGATAGGAATTGTGTGCGTGCGTGCGTTTGTGGGTGTGTGTGTGTGTGTGTGTGTGTTTGTGTGTTTGTGTGTTTGTGTGTGTGTGTGTGTGTGTGTGTGTGCGCGTGCGTGCGTGCGTGCGTGCGTGCGTGCGTGTGTGTGTGTGTGTGTGTGTGTGTGTGTGTGTGTGTGTGTGTGTGTGTGTGTGTGTGTGTGTGTGTGTGTGTGTGTGTGTGTGTGTTAGAAAAATATATAGCATATTATTCGATAAAATTCTCTAATTATCACAATGATATTAACTAATTGATATAGTTTATGTCATACATCAAATAATCATAGAAATTCATTTGGTCTCTTAGCCTACGACTAAGATGATACAAGCACTCGGTAACATAGGGGCAGTGTGCGTAGCTATGAGGAGATAGGTTCGAGGTTCGATCCCCATATAGGTGAAATATATTGTTCGCTAGAAATTATTTCTAAAGGCCAGGGAATGAATAATTACGATACAAAATCGATGTCGTAGAACTCTCAATTAAATATTTCACTTTATTTTGGATTTATGCATATAATACACTTAGATTTACAATGTACATTGTAAGCAAATACAGATTTAGTTGAATCGAATCTTTATTTATTCAATTTGAATATATTCAATATTTATAAGCCAAGGAAAAAACCTATTTGATTTAAATAGATCCTATTTAAATTAATTTTTGTTTTTGGCAGTGCGATAGGAATCGGTAATGAATTCCGATGGGAATCCTTTTTGGATCCCGATAGGGAATTCCTCTTGGAATGCAATGTACGAGCGTGACGTTTCCCGATAGGGAGAACTAGGGGAATCCTATAGGATTCCTAACACAATTTATACACGGGCGGAGATACGATTGTCCTCCATTTGTATCCCCATCCCCTGCTCCTCGTAAGGGTTCCGGGGGTTAGAAACTGTTGCACTTTCGGCCGTCAACCCGCGTGCGTGCATCCGCAATACCCGGGGCGCCAGAGAATTTTGTTTCGCCGGAATCATCAACCGGTATGCCCTGGGGTCTGGGGGATCCGCCCTGGCCCACTATTGGAGATGGAGAATTTCGTGATTTTTTTTCACCGGAATCATTACCGGTATGACCGGGGAGTCTAGAGATCCCCCTGATTTTTGTATCGCCGGAATCATAACCGGACTAACTAGATGCACTCGCAACGGGAGGACGGTTGAGGTATAGCACGGATGACGTTGAAGTTTGCATCGTTGGAATGCAACGAAAACTCTTTTTAATTTTTTTATTACCTCATTTTCATTACCATCCAGTATGTTTTCTTACATATCTAGGCCGAAGGTCTCTAATAAGCGTCTTGAAAAACGTTTAAGGAATTTCGGAGGGCTGAACGTGGTAAAAAAATTGAGCTACGAAACTATCGTTGCGTTCCAACGATGCAAACTTCAATGTCATATAGCACGGCCGCTAAGGCTGTGGGTTATGGTCGAGGGGTCGGGATTCACTGGGGAGTAGTTTGCCTTTCAACGGTATTTGTCATTATTTGCGACACCGGTAACATCACGATAAAATAAAATAATTTTTATTTTATTGTGCGGGAACTGGTGGACTAACCACCCGTGAACTTTTTACGTAGACAAACTTGATCGCGAACGCGTAAAGCGCGAGCGAAAACATCATACGCACGGGAGCAAGAGAACACCCGATGGGGGTTTCAAACGCGAGAGCGAGACGTCACGGGCGCGCAATAGACCACGACACGTCTCTCCATCGCGAGGGCCGTGGCACGCCTACTCATTACTCGCGCGATACGTGAAAAATCGGGAGCGATCGCGATTTGGGAGACCACCGTCTCACGCGAGATTCGTTGGCAACTGTCCATGCAGAAATGTGACCGGGCATTTCCTACTTTGTGTCGGGCTCTGACCAGACTTTCCTTGTCTGGTTCACCTGACCGGGCTCTCCCATGGAACAAACCGGGAGGTCGCAAAATCGTTTTCACGGCTTATCCTTTATGTTTGGAAATTACAATCTTCTGGTCGGGATACATTGCAAGAAACTAAATCTTCACGTAATGTTTACCCGGCCAGAACATTAACATGTTCTGAAAAGTGGAGCCTGTCGTTAAGAACTAAAGAAAAGCTACTTTGCTTTTCACCTTATCAAAGGTATTTATAATGGATTGGGATGAAACTTATACATCTGTGGTAATTTTATTCATCATTAAAAGCGTTCCTTTCATCAATGGTAACCGACAAGGATAACAATGCTTATCATAAATACCGAGATTACGATAACTAATGATTCGAGCTCTAATAGCCAAATTATTTTATGAGGCAAAAAAGTAAAACAGGTGATTCGTGCTTCTTGAACGCCTTGTCGCCATGTCGGAAAATATCAATGTTCTGGCCGGGAAGACGTTACCTGAAGGTATTTCGCCAACAATCCGCTAGGTGGCTACAAACGAAGTTCTTCGCGTTAGCAAGGGTGTGCGTGAATTGTTCATTCACATAATTATTAATGAATTGCATCGCTCTTTCGCCAGAGCAATGATCGGCCAACCATTTTTGCCGGACTCTACACGCAGAGCAGATTCACGCCTCATGCTTCGTCTCAAGCATAGAAACGTACCACGGTCGTCTAAAAGACTAGGTGTGTGTATCCGTCGACCGATACACGCACATACAGCCAATGTTTTCGTTACGACCGAACCGCGTGCGAAAAGGTCACTTCATTCTTTTTGCACGTGGCCGGCGTAACGAAGAAACACACGCGCATTAACCATCGCCTATCGGGCCTCGATACTTCGGCGTAGCGCCTGGCATCAAGGCCCTATAGAAAGCGTGCGCTGCGCCATCGGGCGGTTGTAAGCGGCGACTCGTAGCTAAAAACTGCGAGGTCTGCACTACCGCCGCGATGGGGGGCCGCATTGAAATTTTCCAGCGCGTGACACATGGCCTTTAAAATGTATTATTGTTGTTACTGTAAAACAATGACACATTTATCGCAGGTCTAATAATAAGGAATTACTGTACAATTAATATAGAACGACAAAAAAGTAATTAATCCTCATCCCGTAAACCTGCACTGAGAGAAAAGTAGTTACAAAAAATGGCGCATGGTAAAGAGAGTATAGTGGAATTCTCTATAGTCTATCGTCACCGCAATCATAATATGGTTCACACAACCATAAGCGAAAAGTATACGTAAACATGCGACTTTGGTGGTGTGTTTGACTATTTAGTATCAGCTATATTCAGCTATATCACAAAATCGACGCACAAATACTAATGCTGGACTGAGAGCAAAGTACATGGTTTCCATGAAAGGCACCCACGGCAAAAGAGGGGATCGTAAAATCCCGTATAGTTTATTGGCACCGTAACCATAATATGGTTAACACAGCTATAAGCGAAAAGTATATTTAAACAAACAACATTGGTTGCGTGCTGGACTATCTCCTATTCCCCTAGTAACGCCATTCACAGTAGTTATTAGTTATTTCGAGGATACCAGATAATCAAACACACTACCAAAACGGTATGGATAGGCGCTTATAGTTGTGTTAACCATATTATGATTGCGGTGTCAATAATCTATAGGGAATTTAATTATGACCACTTTTACCATGGGCGTTTTTTTATAAATACTATGGACATTATTTTCAGTGCAAGTTTGTACTGAATGGTTCTTCAATAAGGGTGAGTAGATGTTGAAATGGAATAGAGAAAGGTGTGTGAGGTATTAACGAAATTCTTTTTTATTTTTATTTAAAAGGCCGATGTATGCCATTATGTATGGAATATAACATCGGTCAAATACCCGCCGCGGCTTCTAACGGTGGCACGGATCCGAGTGGTCCAATTTTCGACGACTTTGCCGCATAGATCCGGCTGAATTTGAGCGATGGCTTGGGTTATGTTGACTTTAAGAGCATCGGTCGATTGCGGCTTATTGGCATAAACCTGCGACTTCAAGAAACCCCACAAGAAAAAGTCTAGCGGGGTCAAATCGCACGATCTTGGTGGCCAATTCACGTCACCTCTGCAAGAGATAACCATACCCGCAAATCGTTCATGCAGAATGTGCGTCGTGGCGTCCGCTGTGTGGCACGCAGCGCCGTCCTGCTGGAACCACATGCCGTCTACGTCCATTCGTTCAATTTGGGCCAATAGAAATCGGTTATCATCGTTCTGTAGCGTTTCGCCGTTGACGGTGACGGCCTAACCAACGTCGTTTTCAAAAAAGTACGGACCAATGCACCGCCGGCCCAAAATCCGCACGAAACAGTAACTTTTTGTGGATGCATTGCCACCTGGTGAACCGCGTATGGGTTGGTGTCGTCCCATATACGGCAATTTTGCTTGTTAACATAGCCATTCATCCAAAAATGCGCATTGTCGCTAAAATGGGCGCAACGTTTGCACTAACGAACACTCATTTTGATAATAAAGTTTTATCATTTGAGCGTGCTGTTCAATCGTGTAACTTGCCATGGTGATTTGTAACAAGTGACTGCATAATAAACAACAGATTACACCGACGTCACCAACACAACATGGCCACCACAGGCCGCCAATTGAAAAACCCTATATTTTTATGGTTAACATTAACACTTGTTGAGTATAAATTGTTACAAGATCTTACGAAAAGTGACTATATGAACAAAATTATGATAATCTTATAGTGGAGACGTAAATCATTTGTGGAACGTGTCAATAAAGTAAAAACAGCGCTAGCATGCTATGATCGATATAGATAGGTTAGCGCATTAATTTATTAGTTTATAAAATTCAATATATCGAAAACTATTACGTTGCGCCAAAAATTTATAGCAGTGACATATTATCAAAAAAAACGGTCTGTGCAACATTCCACCTATATTGGAGGTAACAGCTATTCGGAATTGCAGCTGGAATTATTTTTATCTGTTATGCCAAATCTACGATCTAAATAACATAAGTATCCGGTAGCATAGTGGCATCGTGCGTAGCATAGATAGGTAGGTTGTAGGTTCGGATCCTTTGTTTAGGCTATTTTCTGCGATATTTTCTTCGATCGAAATATTTTATTCGATAGGAATCATTTCAGGTCAGCTGGTGCACGGCTAAGCGGTCACCGCTCCGAATATCGACCATGCACAACGCTGCTTGACTCGAAGGACCGCTGGAGTCGAACGCAAATAGCCCATCCGCCAGTATCGGTTTATATATATATATATATAAATGTATATGTGGTGTATATGTTCATTTATATAATATAAGAAAGTGCTTGAATAACGGGACATAGGTATATGGTATTGCTACAAATAGCAGTAGGAAGAAAGCGATTCTCAATAATTATCCAATTACGTCTACCCCCGCGGGGCTCATTCTCGTGAGAGTTATATATATATAACTCTACACACACACACACACACACACGCGAGCGCGCGCACGCACGCACGCACGCACGCACACACACACGCACGCGCGCGCGCGCGCGCACACGCGCACACACACACACACACACACACACACACACACACACACACACACACACACACACACACACACACACACACACACACACACACACACACACACACACACACACACACACACACACACCCAAACACACACACACACACACACCCAAACACACACACACACACACACACACGTAATCATTTCATCTCTAACAGTGAAACAATGCAGCGAGTTTCACCAAGTATACGAGGTGTGGCTATTAAATAACCGGACCGGTGTTGCTTCCAGCAAACTGCGAGCGTGCCGCGACATGTTTGAACATGAATGTGTCCGATGGTCCTTTCGCCACGCTGAGCTCGCTAGACAAGCCAGCGGGACGCTTAGTTTGACTGTAGCAATCGACTGAATTAGTCTACGTATTAGTGACACGTCGGAAAAATGCCAAGGGGTCAGACGGAACAACGGGTTAACCTCAAGTTTCTTGTTAAACTAGGGAAAACTGCCACCGAAGCTTATGTAATGTTGAAAGAAGTCTACGGGAATGGATGTTTATTCCGCACACACGTTTTTGAGTGGTTTAAACGGTTTAAAGAAGGGCGTGAAACGACCGAAGACGATCGGTGCCCAGGACGGCCCTTAACGTCAAAAACGGACGAAAACATTGAAAAAAATTGGTAAATTGATCCGCGCTGGTCGTCGTCTGAGCATCCGAGGGCTTGCTGAAATGACAGGAATCGACAAAGAAAGTGTTCGACAGATTTTGCATGAATCATTTAACATGCGGGAGGTTTGCGCAAAAATGCCCGATTGGAAATGTTGTTCCGGGAGCCGGATCACTGATCAAGCAGGCTTAAACATCCGGTCCGGATTGCCGTAGAAGTGCCCGCCTGATATGTGCTGGATACCTACTGGATTAGTGAATCCGGAGAACGGGTATAATAAAGACATACTGATCGGTCCTGATCAGGTAATCTTGCGAGGACCTTGTTACGGCGCCAAAGTTCGTGCCTGATCGGCATCCTATGTCTGCCGGATCGGTAGTACCCAGATACCGATGTAAGGAGGCAGCATTAATCAGGCTCACATCAGACGACCCGCAACGCGTATCTCACATGGCTCTGTTAAGGTTACCTGTCCAAGGCCTGATCGATTTTCCTTTTCCCATCCATGCTCGGCGGTTGGCAAATCCAGTAGACATCCGGTGCCGATCCGCCATGAACTTCGAAGTGCATGTCTGATTTGCACCGGATGGCTACCGGATAACCTTATTCGGGGCCATCAAAGTAAACAACTGAGTTGGTGCGTGCATAATTTCGGCAAGATTCTAATAAAAGTAATATGGCACCGTTGCGGACGCCCGCATCATCAAATCAAGATACAAAAAACGAATGAAAATAAATTTAACGTTTGCATCGTGGGAATACAACGCTTTTTTTTCTTTACTTTTTATTCCTTTATTTTTATCATCATCAACAGGCAATCAATAAAATCAATTGAATTAAATTTTATTAGTACAACTTAAAAAGAACTTTTGATACAAAATCATCATCAGTAGCCTTTTTTGCAAATTCCGGTTGTAACACTCTAATGAGAATATGTAAAAACGTGTGAGTTATTTTCACAGCTTAAATGGCCAGAAAAAATCCGGTAAAAGAAAAATTATTATTGTATTGCAACGATGTTATCTTCAACCCCATGAAGAAAATTATTGACATTCTTTAGAATAGAATTAGAATGATAAAAACGTGCAATGAAAAAAAAAAGGTTTACAGAAGTGTTCAAGTGGCTAAATAGGTAGAGCGCTCAGCTTTAGAACTAGAAGACGTAGGTTCAATTCCGAGGGTAGGTAAAAAACTTCAACGAGGCAGGATATACGTTTTATTCCGATTATGATATAGGCAGGATCATAAATAACGCACATGGAAACAAAAAATACTACCAGAATTTTTTTATTCGTAATTTTTGCGTTTTTTTCCTCTCAGGCATAGATACGGCAACCGGTTCAGAGCCTGAAAAGGTATACAGATGAGTTACGTTACCAGCATCCGCGTCGTGGCCGGATTCAAAAAAGTGTTTCATGCCCGGTAAAGCTCTGATCTGGCGGCCTGTACCGTGTCGTGGTATGGAATACGGTATGCCGGATGCAGCTCCAGTCTGCCCCGTAGCAACATTTCTAGTCGGGTGGTGCCGAAACTCCTCACTCCCGAGCAAAAAGAGTCAAGACAGAACATTTGTACTGACATCCTAACCAACATCGCCACTGATACAGATTTGTTGGGCAAGGTGATTACTTGTGACGAATCGTGGTTTTCTACTTACGATCCCGAAACAAGGGGCAATCCATGCATTGAAAGAGCCTAAGCTCGCGAAGGCAAAAAAAGCCAGGATAAGCAAATCCAAATTCAAAGCAATGATGATTGTCTTTTTCGACATTCGTGGCATTGTCTACGGTCAATCAACATTTCTACATTGAGGTTCTGATGGCCCTACGTGAGCGTATGAGAAGACGGAGACCCGATTTGTGGAAGACCAAGTCCTGGATCCTTCACCAAGACAATGCACCAGCCCATTCTGCCTTGTCTGTGAAAGCGTTCCTCGCAAAATACGGCATTGCCGTGTTGGAACATCCACCGTACTCGCCCGACCTTACCCCCTGTGCCTTTTTTCTATTTCCCAAGGTCAAGTTGGCGCTGAAGAAGACAAGATTTGAAAGTGTGGACGAGGTTAAAGCAAAAGCGACAGAGGTTCTCAACCAGCTGACAGAAGAGCACTTCCAGCACCGCTTTGAACAATGGAAACGTCGTATGGAGCGGTGTAGGGATCGCTAAGGGGAGTACATTGAAGGCGATAAACCTTCTGCTGTAATTGGTGGCGAATAAAAAGTGTTATGACTTCAGTCCGGTTATTTAATAGCCATACTTCGTATGGTCATGCCGAGACTTTTCCGCCCAACGATTCCATGATGAAGAATCACATCACGGTGCGGAATAACGCACGACGATGCTCGACGATTCTTTCCCTATACGCATTTTCACGTTCTGTTATGCGGGCTTGCCAGTCGAAGTTTTCGATTTTTTAAACCAAAAACTAAATAAACTCTCTGAGATGAAAGAGATTCGATGGGGATCCTCTTACCTTGACTTCGTGATAACGTTCCTCCAGGTAATAGGCCAGACCCCTGGCCTCCTCATATCTCGCCGCCAGGGCCACGTACTTGTCGTAGTGTCTTTTGAATAAGACGAATCTGCGCGTATTCATAAAAAGCAAAAGCACAGTATTATTATACATTACAATATAAAAATGCATAGTGACTTTTCTATCTTTTAATGGGGGTATGCCACTAGGTTGGGGCGGAGAAACATTATTTTTTTTGTTTAAAAGAGGGGAGGGCTGAATACACGGTCGATTTTGTTCTTATTGTCGTCGTCGGTAGTAATATTATTCAAGATAATAATCTTAGAGTGAGGAAAAGAAATTCGAAGCATTTCGTCAGTCATAACTACAGGAACACGCGGAGCTCGAGCGCAGATCTACGGCCGGAAGCACGGCAACTTTTGAACGCGTTTTTCTCGAGACATTTTTCGAATTGGCGTACAAGAATAGAGAAAAATGTATTTTATTAAGCGATTTGATCAAAGATTTTTTCGTTGGATGATTGCATTCTCTTCTATGCGAACCGTAGAAATTCGTTTGAAACATTCGATTGAACTATGTTTTTGAAATATTTTTTTTTGTTACGTTGCAGATCTCGTAACTTTTTCTTTCAAGTTTCACAATTTGTTTTATTTCTGATATTTACACATTCTTTTAGGTTCCCATAAGAAGCTAGTTGTATGAAAACTGGGAAATTCTTTGCTTTTTTGTTTTGGTACGCATATGGCATTGTACGGCGATAAAAAAACTTCAGCATCAGGGCGTATTGATATTTTTCCCTAACATTCTTTGATACATTCTCTGAAGAACCAACAAAGATTTTGACACAATGCTGAAAGACCATTGCGCAATGGACACTGTTACAAAAGCATTGATTTTTGCAAATGCAAGTGTGCCTCTTTTTTTTACATGAAATACTTTGACAAATCCCTAGTTCTTTTCTACTTTTTTAGGATTCCATACCCAAAGGGCAAAACGGAAGCTTATTAATGACACTCTGCTGTCTGTCCGTCCGTATGTCACGGGTCTCTAGCTTGTAAACGGAATGAGGTACAGACCTGAAATTTAAATATTTTGTTTAGAATGTTGACTCAAAACGGAATATTGAATTATAAATTCAATTTAATTATTTTTCATGCAGCCTCATACACTTTTTGCAGAACATACATTTTTTTTCTTTCTCTGGCATGTGGGGTGTCATTTTTTAAAGCTCATTGAGTAGAGTACCAATATATTGTTTTTTTTTATGGTCAAGAATAAAGAAATGGGGGGGGGGGGGGGGCTGTCAAAGTTATAAGTTTTAGACCATTTTTTATACGGGGTCAATCTAAAAAAAAACTAAATTAGTTGGGAATTGGGTATTTCTGTATATTATGTAGCATATACTATATTCAAACAACAAATACAGAAAACGCCGGTTCATAATGTAGCATATAGAATCATTTATTGTATACATAATAGAATAAATTATTGTTATTTAAATATTTACAATACCAAATTACTTATTCTTGGAGTCGATGGGAGCCAAGATCGAGAGATCAACGTCATGGCAAATTTAAGGATGTTGAGTCCCTATGAAAAATGTTAATGTTAATTGTTCAATAAATAGCTTCTTAATCGTCATGAAATTTGTACACCACCTCGTGAATACTTCATGTAAAAACATACCAATTTTTCAGAATTCTATCATCATTACTTCAACCTCCTTAAGGGTTGAAATAAAAAATGATAAGAAAATTCTGAAAATTTGGTATGTTTTTGTATGAAGTATTTAAGAGGTCGTGTTAAAATTTCACGACGATTAGGAAGCTCGTTATTAAAAAATTAATATTTTGTTAAGAACAATTTTTAAAAGAAATAAAAAAAAATTTATCAATAAACTTCATTTTGTTTCCGTTGCTTTCAGTATATTGTAGATATTATAAAATTGAGAGGACCGACAGAGGTAGGCGCGCGGTCGGTGTGCGGGCTCGGCGGTCATTGAAATTAAGCAGCATTGGAGGCTGCCAATACTTGGAGCGGTGACCGCTTGCCCGTGCACTGGTTTGCGCGTCAACCTTTGAGCGGGAGGCAGTTTGTCTGAGTTTCTGATGTTTAATACAACTGAAACTCAGCCAAATATAGCCGCCTGTATCGGCCCAGGTTTTCCGCAGTTTCCCTGGGCCCTCGTGCAAATGCGATACAGTAGTGCATTAGGAAAGAGTGGCTGCGGTCAACACTCTGCGGGGGAACTCTGGAAGGAATGTAGGGAGCTCTGGAAGGGATTGTGAATGTCGGAAGGAGTGGAAGGAATAAAAAAAGGAGGGGATGGTAAAAGGGGAAGGACCCCGTACCTCTGAGGAATACATACAAAAAAAAAAAAGAAAAAAAAAATATAAAATTGAGAGGTCAAAAAAAAACTTATTGCAAAGTTACATCAGTTTCCATAAATCAACATTTAATTTGTGAATGTTAATTGTTCAATAACGAGCTTCCTAATTGTCGTGACATTTTTACACGACCTCTGAAATACTTCATACAAAAACATACCAAATTTTCAGAATTTTATCATCATTTGCGATTTGGGACGCAACATCCTTAAAGAAGACTGTAGGCAATGTTGGGCAAAATTCGATTGCTAGGGTAACTAAAGATTAACAATTCATTAATTATAATCGTGAAAACTCACAACTAACGACTTTACACAATTAAGAACTAATCAATTTTAAATCTGTTTAATGTATTGGATTAAAAACTAACAATTAAAATTGTTTATTGTTTAGGGCACGGAATCGCGTCAGAACAAATGTATATGTCATTGAAGTACGTCCATGAGTTTGTTTGTGTTTGTTTGATTTACATGTTGCTTCATCAATACAATTCAATACTAAGCTTGGGTTTGCTTGGACCTAAAAAAGCCGAAACAAACACAAAAAAGCCAACCCAAACAAATCCAAACCAAACAAACCCAAACTTTACGTTTGTTTGATTTCAATATTGCTTCATTAACACAATTTAAGACTACTCTCTTCGTTTCGTTGAGTTAGATATTGCTTCATTAATACAAATGAATACTACTCTTTGGGTTTATTTGGGTTTGATCGAACCAACCCAAGGTTGGGTCCAAAACCGAAGTTTGGGTTTGTTTGGATCAACCCAAGTTTCGGTCGAAAACCTAACCCTTGGGTTTCTTTGATTTAGATATTGCTTCATTAATACTATTCGATACTACTTTTTGGGTTTGTTCGGATTTTTTTGGACCAACCCAAGTTTGGGTCCAAAAATGACGTTTGGGTTCGTTTTGATCAACCTAAGTTTGAATCTAAAATCCCACCTCTGGGTCTCTTTGATTTAGATATTGCTGCAGTAATACAATGGGCCTAAACAAACCCTAAGAGTAGCGTTGAATTGTATTACAATTCAATACTATTGAAATGTAGCTGAGTAGTATTGAATTATACTACCCTTTAGGTTGGTTTAGGTTTGTGTGGGCCCAAACAAACCCAAAGAGTACACTGAGAGAAAAGTGCAGTATTTACAAAGAACGCGCATGGTAAAAAAGAGTATAGTCGGATTCCCTATACTTTATTGTCAACGCAATCATAATATGGTTAACACAACTATAAGCGGAAAGTATAGGTAAACATGCGACTTTGGTGGCGTGTTTGACTACTTAGTATCTCCGAAATTACTATACACTATTGTAAAAGGCTTTACAATATCGATATAGTTAATTCAGCTATATCACAAAATCGGCGCATAGATACTAATGCTGCACTGAGAGCAAAGTACATGGTATTTATGAAAGACGCCCACGTCAGGAGAGAGGATAGTAAATTCCTGTATAGTTTATTGGCACCGTAATCATAATATCGCTAACACAACTATAAGCGAAAAATATATCTAAACATGCAACTTTGGTGGCGTGCTCGACTATATATTATCCCGGAAAAAACGACTAACTATTGTAAAAATATTAACGGAATTAATTATATCGATATTGTAAAGTCTTTCACAGTAGTCACTAGTTATTTCAGGGATACTAGATAAAAAAAACACACTACCAAAACGGCATGATGGAATAGACGCTAATACGGGTTAACCGTATTATGATTGCGGTAGCAATAAGCTATATGAATTTTACTATGCCCACTTTAACCATGGGCGTTTTTTTATATTATAAATACTATGGACATTTTTGTCAGTGTAAGTTTGTACTATTTACATGGTTGACATTAACACTTGTTGAGTATAAACTGTTGCAAGATCTTACGAAAAGTGACTATACGAACAACATTATGGTAATCTTATAGTGAAGACGTAAATCATTTGTCAATAAAGTAGAGACAGCGGTGGCACGCTATGATCGATATAGATATATTGGCGCATTCATTTGTCAGTTTTTAGAATCCGATATTTCGAAAACTATTGGGCCGCGCCAAAAATCTATTTAAGCCGTGACATATATTATCAAAAAAGCAATCTGTGCAAAATGCCACCTATATCAGAGGTAAAAGCTATTCGAAATTGTAGCTGGAATTACTTTTATCCGTCATGCCAAATCTACGATCGAAATAACATAAGTACGCGGTAGCATAGTTGCAGCGTGCTTGAATATAGATAGGTAGATCGTAGGTTCGAATCTCCATGTAGGTGAAATATTTTCTTCGATAGGAATCATTTCAGGAGGTCAGGAAGAAAACAAATCATGATAAACAATCATACAGGTAGTACTGTCGATTGAACATTTTTGAATTTTTAAATTTATGATATATCATATACACGGTAGACATACCATTCAATATGGAAAAAACCACTATTTTTTTATAGTACAAGGAATCATCCATTTTATGAAAACCGACTATATTATATAGCATTGACAATCAACGTATGCTTGAAAGATTGTTGGTTGCGGTTAACATATGATCATAGTTAATACAACTGCTCGAATATCATAAGCAGGGCTATATTTTCGGCAGTAACCATGACTATAAAAGATTATTGTCCCCCAGGGTAATATAAAATATGGTTGAAATATGGTTGAGGTTGCTATACATTTCTCTCTGTCTAGTATTGAAATGTATTGAATTATATTGAATTATGAATGTTACTCTTTGGGTTTGTTGGCGTTTGTTTGTTAAATTATATTAATGAAACCATACCTAAATCCTTTTTATCTGATATCTGTACAGTTAGTTTTAATTGTTTCTGAGTACAATTTTTAAAAAGCTAATTGCAATTGTTTAATTGCGAGTCGCAATTAACATAGATTAATCCAAGTAAATTAATTGCAACATGCAATTTATACTTAATTGCAATTACATTAATTGCAAGTAATTTTTAGTCAATTAATGAAGTGATTGAAAATTTGATGAATTGACGCCCAACACTGACTGTAGGTCGCATATTTAATTTATTTTTCTTTGCTTCCTTTTTTTGCGAAAAATGTGACAATATTAGAAACCGGCTGGTACCGACTCCAAAAATAAGTCGCTTGGTATTGTAAATATTTAAATAGTAATTTTATATATTTTTATTTTCAACTTACTGCAGGAGTATATAAAGCTTTCTTTAGCTATCATCACCCCATACGGTTTCAGTTTAGTACTACCTAAGAACTAAAATGGAAAAAAGGAATACTTAAATATCTAATTTAAAAAAATGTTAATTGGGCGTATGTACGGAACCCTAATAGAGCGCAGTCCGACGCGCACTTGGCCGAGTTTAAAAAACATCTACATTTTAAAACGCTTTTGTATTTTGCATGAGGTTCAATCCTGAAAAATGGAATAAAAATTCACCATCGAAGATTTTAGCAAAACAATGGGGTTACAGACGCATTTTCACTAATTTGCATTGAATGTTTTTTAAGACGCGAGATACCTTTTGGCGAGACAAAAGTTTGCTGATTTTCGTAATTTTCTTTAGAGGATATTTTTTTCACCTTTTTTTAGATGTAGGGTATCTTTTATTACTACTCTTGGCTGTCATATGGTAGTTTTATTTATTAATCTTTCAAAATGGCCGAGGTGTGGCACGGTCTTCTGAACTGCATTTTCAAAACTGGCATGACGTATAGCTAGAAAACTAATCGCCCGCGTCCGATGAACCTTCGTATAAATCTTTCTAACCTTATTGTCTAAAACTTGACACTAAATGAATTTGAAAATGAAAAAAAAATCTTTTAATTGCGTAATGCAACCTTTTTATAAAGGAAAATTCAATCTTTTTGTTTCAAAGCGTACCATTTTATTGATTTTCAATATTTTTCACTTTTCCTTGGTTCATTTTTTGTGTGTGCGTGTTAATGAAAGAAAAATCTTCGTTGGTTTTTTTCAGATTAATCCCACCGACGCTACGTGCCACACCGTCAGACAACATCCGCCCCAACCCGTTTAGAAAGAAGACCGTGCCATACTTCCGCCATTTTTAAAGATTGATTTTAAAAAAATACCACGGAACAGCGAGAAGTAGTAATAAAAAAAAATGTACCCTAAGTCTAAAAATAGTGAAGAAATTTTATTCATAGAAGTTTTATTCTTCTTTTTAAATACATTTCGAGGAAGCGATTTTTTTTCAGTTTAACATCAATGTCTCTGCGGCAGTGTTGAAGTTTGCATCGCTGGAATGCAATGAGAGTTCCTCTTCATTTATTCATTTCTATGACAATAAAAATATGTTTTGCGTATTTAAACTGCAAACTGGAAAAATATGCAAAAAAAACTTGAGCAGTAAAAAAATTAATTGTCATTGCATTCCAATCATACAACAAACTTCAATCTCATAGATCGTCTTGATGAACTTTTTGAGTATGAGAGTATTGCAAAGCCTTTATTCTCTACCCCCGTCTCGCTCTATCTCTCTCTCCCGCTCTATCTCGCTCACTCGGCAGAATCGCGTTTCTTTTTATTCTTCGCCACTTTTTCGGACACGGATGATCGCATACCGTGTTTCTCCCACGCCGCCGGCGCATCCGGCTTGCGATAATATCCCCGCACAAATATTACTATCGGTGACGTTCATCGATGCTCGAGTTCAATGAGAAATAAATTCGCGAGAAGCGAGAAAAGAACGGAGAAAAAAATGCAGTTATTTTCAAGCTTCTCCTTCCTCTCCTGCTAGTATCGACGTTTCTGTTGCTTCAATTGTTGTCATTATTATTACTATGCGTTTAATGACGATTCGAAGTACACACGCTCGTAAAAAAATATCAATGAGGTGCACGATGATCTCAGCAGTAGCGTTTCAATTTTATTTTCCTTGCGCCTGACGCAAGGTATACAAGTGTGTGTGCAGTTGCGTGTATATAGGGAAAATTATGTGTCAGACACGAGAAAAAAAATCAAAAATAAAAATATCCGCATAACGTCCGCTTCTCTCACATCTTCGTCATCATTATTATTGTTACTCGAGATATAATATATTATAAAAATAAAAACTTCATATTGCATAACATATCTTTTTATTTGTTTTTTCCCTAAGGTACACACTGTTCGCGTTTGTTACCTATTTTTTCCCCCACTGCGACAGTTTCTTTTCACACTCCTTTTTCTTCATTTGTTCTCCCTGCCCCCCTCCTTGCGGCCGCAGCCGACTTTCCCCTCTGTATCATATTCATCATGACATTTATGTCATGGGTATAGGGAAACTGCGGAAAAACTATACCAATACAGCCGGTCCACAAGTTCGCCCCCCCCCCCCCCCCAGTCGTGGACCTAGTCTTATTTTGCCGCGAAAATGCCGAAGAAAAAAATTGCACGACGAAATGTACGCGACTGGGATTCGAACCTGGGACCTCCCGGTCCGCAGGTTTAGTGGCAAGCATGGTAACCACTTTTTTTTCTTTTTCCATCGTTTATTTGTATCGTACAGGGTATTACATACATTTATGTCGGGAAAACGAGGTACAAACCGACTAGGAAGAACAGATAAAGCTGGCCTTTTAATCTACCTGGCTGCATGACAGCACTCGTAGATTGTTTTAGCATGCTAACCACTAGACCATCGCACTGGTTTAATATTACATAATATAACAAGTTATTAATTGATTAGATTATATTTATTTAGCCATTCTTGCCTCTTGGACTTAAGAATATTCCATGAAATTACAGCGGTTACACACCTTTCTCTTATCCTACGCTTAAGTCTCGATATAATGTTGTCTTTGGTTTCCATTACTCTCTTTTTTTCTATTACTGCATTACGATTACAACTTATCGTCTTGTAGCCTTTTTACTTCTGGTTTTCTCTTGTTCGCACTTTTTCCTCGAACTTTCTCACGTATTCACAAAGTACGGGCCTAACTTTTCTATTTAACAGTTCGTTCCATCCTATCTGCTTTTTTGTTTCTATGAAGAGTTTATCCACGTTCGTCCTAACATTTCTACTTATCATTTTTTTTTTAATTGCCTCACATTGCCTTATGTGCTCGAATTCTCTTTCCCTTTCCCACACAGTCGGCACGACTCTTCTTTAAACCCTGTACTTCCCTCCCTTCCCACGGCCCACTGTTCTTTGTCTTTTCCTTTTATTTTTTTCCGATCTCGATATTTTTGCATTCTTACATTGCTTACGCGATATTTATACTCTATGCAGTATTTCGAGCTTTCGATTCTGGAACCAGTCTCCCTGCATCTTTTGATTATTTAATATTTTACATCCAGTTTTTGCTTTGCTTCTAGTTGACGCAAATCTCCTACTGTTCTCAACACATTTTTCATTCCTCTGCCCCACTTGGAAGGGTTTGCATTTGTTCAGCTCCTTATTCATTCACTGAGACGAATTCTTGGCCATCTCTCGTTATCCATTTTTAATATGTTCAATATGTAACCACTCGCTCTCTTTCTCGCATCGACCTCTATTTTTGGCCTTCCAATCTTCATTCCATTCTCCATATATGTTCTCTCATATATGTGCAAATATTCTCCAATGATCATGTTCATGTACCTCACCGCCATCCTTTCGATTGCACTTCTCTCATTCCACCACCAAATGTTGGCACCGTAAGTTAAAATCGCCTTTACCAGTGTGTACAGTAGGTACGCTCTTCTTTTTATGCTGCTTACTTTCGGTCGTTTCATTATCACCCACGCTATATTTGTTACTGTTTGTGCTTCACCGGCCAGCATTCTCAGGTATTTTGTGTACGAGTTCTTTACTGTGAACCAGAATCCCAAATATTTGTAGCTATTTACTTCCTCATGTCTGTTATTTCCGTATTTCCATTCCTCAACAAGTTAATGTACATATAAAGAATTATATTGGTGTTATCATGGCTATTATTATAAAACGAAAAATAACCTACCACCAATGTTATCTTTCTAATATATGAGGTGTCGACTAATAATGATAATATTGCTAATAATAATGATAATAATAAAGACTTTATAGATACATTAAACAGGCCTATGAACACATTAAAATATATTTTTAAATACATGTAATTAAGTTTTCAATAAATAAATTATGTTTCCTTAGTTTCAACGTACGAGGTTGACGTTTACATCGTGAAGTTTACAAGATCTCGCAAGTATTGGCCCTTCGTTACTGGCGGTTATAAAAAAATTATCTTTAAAATTGGCTTTTAGACAAATGCCAATAATTTGTTGAATAAAGAATCGAAGCCTACCATATCGAATAATGTTCAAGAAAAATTCATGTCAAATAGGAGCTCCATAACTCATATCTAAATAGCAATATGCAATATTCTTTTTCCTATTTGATTATCACGGTTAATTTGCTATCTACGCTCCAACTTTAGCAGCTGAGCCACTCATGAGTATATGTAGTTCCAAAAAGCTTTTTCACATTCTCGATATTATTGTTATCATGTCAATCTTATATAAATATATATAGGGATTTCGCCAGTTCAAAGATTATGCGTGATAATGCCTTCAGTTCATATATATGTACATATAGAGACACTCGTGTATCTTATCTTTGAAAGCGACTCGTCTCTGGCAGTCTGTTATTTACCCAATTACGTATATCCCAAAGCAAAGTGGCAGAAAATGCGTCCCGATTCGACGTAAGCAAACATGAATTCAGCCAAGCTTATATGAAGATACATCGACTGACTTGATTCGTAAATTCTGACGGGGCTACGAAAAAAAGGGTAGCGTATTTAAGTTTTTACACACGAGTGTAATAATTTCTCATTACTTCTTTGGCTACTTGTTTTCTTTTCACTTCTTGGAATGGAGAACATCGAAGTAGAGGAATTTTTCCAACGATCCTAGGTTCAATTATCAGTTTGGGGGTTTGTTCTCTGGCTGCAAGGCAACAGGGGAGGAGGGAATAATCGCTGAATAAGTGAGGAAGAAGAAGCAAGGGGGGAGTTTCGTGCCCAGGTAGTTCGAGACAACCTTGAAGAATAACGGAATGGGTCGAGGACCGACCCTGCTCCGAGGCATTGAACTTTCAAGATTTCGAGGCGGTGTTTCGGACAGCAAGGGGGCTTATAACAATCACTGTCTCCGAAATTCTCTGCATGATAATTTTTCTTTATTTTCCTAATTTCCTTTGGCAGATTTGAGCTACGAAAATCGAGCAAACATTTTTACGGATTCTACAATAAATTCGCAACACATGATTTTGGATAATAATGAAAACAAGAAATTGAAAAGAATTTTCGGTGCATTCCAACAGTGCAAACTTCAACCCAATACCCTCTGCAGTGTCGGATCGAATGGGGAAAAAACGTGTAGACCAAACGGATATCAGGTAACGATGAAAAAAAAGATTACTCTCAAACCGTGCAGAAGCAGTCGACTATTTGTTTTTAAGGATTGATTAATCATTTTTTCGATATCTTCGTCATAAAAACGTCATAATTTCGACATCTTCGTTTTCTTTACCAATGATACGGAGGCAATCTTTGGGATTATCGTGTACCCGTTTAGCTGTTTGTACCATATTTGTAATTGTGTACCTTATAGATAATTTTGCGACACCCTTTAGGATACTTTTTGTCCCGATCCGTTACGAAATATCAGCTTGATATCACATCATACCGTTTTAGTGAGGCGTCTCATTATATGCTGTTGAAGTTCGCAGCTCTGCAATGTGGTCTCCTTTGTTACTGCCGTTTTCTACATTTGTATTGTTATTAAAAATATTTTTCGGTACATACATTTACATTCAAATGCATTTACATTCAAATACATTTTGAGTTGCTTTGATTTGACAAAAAAAACAATTTCAATCGAAAGAAAAAAGAATTTTGTTGCAATCCAACGATGCAAACTTCAATATTATCTCATTATATAATGAAGTTGAAGTTTGCCTCGTTGGAACGCAACGATATTTGTTCTTCATTTTTTATCTCTTTATGTTAAGCGTTATGCAGAGCCTTTTTTTTGCAAATACACGTTCATTCCTATGTTATAAATACCTACAAACGATTGAGCGGTTTAAAAAAGCCTAAATCAGCCAAGCAAAAGATTGAGTAATTAAAAAGAATCAATTTTTGTTGCATTCAAACGATGCACACTTCAACGTCATATTATATAGTACACTATTTTCTGAACAGATCGCGATTTGTTGAACACTTCGTTTAAATCGCGATTTGGTTTTGTTTTATCCAAACTGTAAAAGGAGCCTCTACATTTTGGCACTCATATTCTTTCGAACCTGATTAGGCTATCATAGATTCCAGTTGTCCAACATTGAAGCCTTTACGATGAGATTGAAGATTGCGTCATTAGAATGCACCGAAAATGATCATCTTTCCATTGCTTGGATTTCTTTTGGCGACTGTTCGTTACGAAAAACGCTCAATCATTTTTTAAGACGCTTATTCAAAAATCTAGAATTTGAATCTGAAAAAAAAGATTTTATAAAATAATTAAAAAAAAAAGAAGAATATAAAAACGAATTTTCATTGCATTCTAAGGTTGCAAATTTCGGGACCATACTTTGCGATAAGTCTGGACATGAAGATTTTGCTTCGCGATTTTGATTGTGACACGTAACCTAACCTAATCATGGAGTGCATGCGAACAAAATCGCAGGCACAGCTAGTTCTGAAATAATTTCGATTTTACAGTCGGGTAAGTGAATCATCAGTGCGCAGGTAACGTGCATACAATTTTGAGAACTAGAATCCTCGATGAGCACCCCCGGTGTTTCACGACTCGACATTTTTTGTATTTCGCACAGTGCTCTAAGCAGGTAAGCGGTTAACTGCCCCTAATAAAACTTGACTCGGTCTCCCTTTAAGGGGCGAGATACCTTTAGGCGAGAAAAAAATTGCTGATTTTTGTTTTTTTTGTAAGGGAAGATTTCTTCACCATTTCTACGTTTGGCTGTTACACGGTTTTTCAAAATTAATCTTAAAAATGACGCAGGTATGGCACGCTCTTCTGCATTTGCATTGCATTATAAAAACTGGCGTCACGTATATCTAAAAAGCTAATCGGCCAATTCTGATGAAATTTGGTACAGATCTTTCTAACTTTACTGTCTGACCCATGACCTACATTTTCTTTAAATAAGTAAAGTATTTTTTTTCAAAATTGAAACATGAAGCCATTTGGTTCGGAAAATTCAATCTTTTGGTTTCAGAGCGTACCATTTCATCGATTTTCCACATTTATCACTTTTTCTAAGGTCATATTTTGCGTATGAGTGTTAATGGAAGAAAATTGTTTGTTGGTTTTTTTTCTTCTGATTAATCCCGCTGACGCTACGAGTCACGCCATCTGACAACATCTGCCGTAACCCGTTTAGGTAGAAGACCGTGCCATGCCTCCGCCATTTTTAAAAATAAATAATAAAATTTGTTTAAATACCACGTGACAGCCAGAAGCAGCACTTCTAAGAAGACAGCCCTAAGTCTCAAAAATGGTGAAGAAAACTTTCCTCTTAAACGAAAAACATGAAAATCAGCAATTTTTTTCTCGCCTAAAGGTATCTCCCCCCTTAATCGCAGAATAGGTTTCAGATGACAGAGCGTCGCTATGCTTTGACGATGAAGCATCTAAATTCGGGTTGGGTGCTGCCTCGCGCGCACCCATGTTTACCTTTGCTGAGATATTTTCGTGTTCGAAGTTTTCGTTTAGTTACGCCGTTTGGCGCATGAATACGCAAGTACGAGTAATATTTTGTATTATGTTGTCATTTGAATATTTAATAATGAGTGATTTTAAGGAAATACTCCAAAGAAACGTCCAAATGCGGTATCGGAGCAGTATCTTATCACATTAATTTGTTATTTGTTCCTTGTTATTTGAATATTCAATAAGTCGTTTTAACAAAATACTCTAAAAAACGTTTTAATTTGCTATCAGAATAGCATAATTTATCAAATGAATTTAAATCAATCAAAATCCACCACGAATCTAGACTTGTTCCGAAATTTTACCGTCCGACGTTTTGAAATATTCTGAAAGCATTTCCATTAAGGCCACAAAATAAAACATGAAAATGACAACGAAAAACTCATACTTTACTGATACAAAAAAGCGCTACTTTAATTCTTCCGAACAATTATGTTTTTTCGAGCGGAGAATAACGGATTTTTTCAACGTGACCATCGATATCCTCTTTCAAAATGCCGCCAGAAAAACGTTAACATATTAAGAAATCGCGGAACTTGTGAATTTGAACAAAAAGTAAGTATTGCTTGAAAGTTCAATCGAACGTTTTCGTCACAATTAAACGAAAAATTCCAGTCCATACTCGCTGAGTAACATGAATTACAACCGAATTGGCTTAGATTTGAAGACGCTCGGGTAGCACACGGCCGGTCTATCTTTTGCGATTGGATCGAAAATGGGCCCTTCCAGGGTTCCTAATATTCTTGGATTTTCGAAATCGCATCAATTATACGGAAAGCATAAAGTATTCCCGATAAGTATTCGGAAGCGGGACTCCAGCTAGAATCAGGCTAATTTTTGTTTGGGTTTGCTTGAACTCTTGAAGAAAAGTAGCGGCGGATTCTAGTAGGAGCCCCACCTCCAATATTTACCGTATTCCTTTCACGGAGGGCCGTATTTAGTGCGGGCATGAGGAGGGCCCTTCCGAATCATTGGTAATTTACAGTGGCGCTAAATCACTGGTTCTTAACCGGTGGTCTGTGGACCACTGGTGGTCCATCAATACACCCGAAGTGGTCCGCGAAGTCGTCATACAATTATAAACATTATTAAATAAATGACAAGTTGACGACGCTTCAAGGTTAAGGCGCAAGCCACACAGAAGAGACGCCGGGCGAAGACAGGGCAAAGACGAGGCGCGGTCGCGAATTTTTAAATTATATAGAAAAGACATGAAACGCGGGCGCAGACAGGGTCGGGGCACGCCTAGAGAGGGACGACGTTTCGGATCACGACGTTTTTATACATTTTGTGCTGAAGTACAATGGAAAAACGCAGCGTCTGCGCCCCGTATCCTTGCCCGACGTCTCTTCTGTGTAACGGACGGAGCCTCACCCGGCACCTTTGTTTTAGTCCAACTACCGTCGTTGTTATGAGGACTTGCTCATTCTCGATTTTCAAGTGTGACTGCAAAACTTGCCCAAACATCGTTGGAGACTATGAAGGTCTATAAAATAATCGGACTGTCTACCCGTCCGGTTATTGAACGAATAATTATTTGTCCGGAGAGCGGCTCACTTCACGCCGAATTTATAGTAGGCGTACGTATTATTGGAATTCGGCTCAGGTACTATCCGGACGAATAATATATATATATATAATCGTCCGAATGAAATCTTTATAAGTTTGTAGTTCCCGGCAAACAATGCACACACACACACACACACACACACACGCACGCACACACCGGATAAAACCTGTATTACTATTGAACAGGCTGTCCAGACGAATAATTTGTAATTATTCGTCCGGATACAAATCTTTGAATTTTTATAATTCTTGGTACGTTATCTAGACGAATGATTCATGTATCGGATAAAATATGTACAATGTTCGGATAAAATATGTACAATCGTGTAACAAGCTACCCGGCTGATTAATATATATGTAATCGTCGGAATAAACTCGTTACAATTATTTACTGAGTTATCTGGACGAAGAAGTGTATGCTGTGGCAGCGAAAGTGGCGGCTTCCTCGGGTTCCCCATTGGAGTTTACGTTATAAGGTAACCGGGCGAATAAGTGTTCGTTATTCGCCTGAGTAGTGCGCGAGTTGCGGGCCTTGGCGGGATGTTGCGAGCAGGGATTTTCGGCGATTTTGATAATTAAAAATAAACATCGAAATCGTCTGGATACCAGTGCCGACATGCGTTTGGCTGTGAGTAGCACTGAACCAAGGATTCAGCAGTCGGTAAACAATATGCAGCAAAAAAATCGCATTGAAATAATATATTATAATTAAAGTAAAATTTTCGCAAATAATATAATACTCTTGGCTTCGACTAATTTTATACGTGTTTTATTTAGAGAACGACCTCATAGTAATTGATAATACTGCCTAACAGTTTGTGATCCATGGCAAGACAAAAATTTAGTCATATGGTCTCACATCACTAAAAGGTTAAGAACCACTGTGCTAAATGAAAATAAGTCGCATTCAATTGTTATACCCAACGGTAAACTGAAACAAAAAATTTCGCGCATATTCAGTAGATTTAGACATTTTGACGCTGATAAGTCGCGTCTACGAAAATTCCCCTGCTAATCACATTGTTCGAAGTTTTATCATTAATATTTTCGTCAATGATATGGTGACCTCCTGTTTTTATTGTCGTTACGGAAGCTTTAGAATTATGTACACGCGTGGGCAGTTTATATTAGACATCTCGAGTTATTTAGTGAATAAATTATTAGATAGAAAAGTGGCTAGCGTGTCATCGCCGTAAAACGCCGTATAAATAAGACAATTTTTTGATTCATACTTGCTTGTTAAAAGTTCGGCAACTTGGCTGAATATTTTAGCGGTACACTGGGATGGATTCTTACTTGATTAGAGACGAAAATCAGTTGTCAAATATTCGGGTTCGTGAAAGGAATACCTTAAGCCGAGGCAAAGCGTACTCCGAATTGCAATACTGAAATAGACGGCACTTTCCAGTCTTGACTCGCTATAATTCAATTATCATTCATCAAGGAGGATTCCAAATATTGATACTGTCACAGAAGCGCTATCTTTGATTCAGTTACAATGAGAGTGCACTTGGGTTCCAAGCAGATCCCACGTTCCCTTTTGCATCTGTGTTTTGTGACGGTGAGTCAATTGGCATTTTGTTATGTGTACTACAAAAGCACACCTATTATTCCTGACAATGGAAAAATATGGTGAACAGTATTTAGCTCGAAAAGAATAATTTTCACTTGAGCAAGAAAAAAATACGATTTTGCAACGGAAAAAAATTACGATAAAATATGGAATTTCAAATTAGTTTTGTTACATTCTTATAGATGCTCGATGTGAGTGACGTTTGAGTTTGCCTCGTTGGAATGCAACAATTTCTTTTATTTCTTTTTAAAAAATAATGATTAGACGCCTTTTTACGCAAATTGATGGTGTAAATGTCTAATAAACATACATAGAAACGTGTGAGCGATTTTTACAGAGTTTCAATTGACGATAAATTGATTCATTAAAAAGAATTAATTTTTCTTGCATTTGACGATGCAACGAGAATTTTTATTCTTTAAAACAAAATTATTATCCAAAATCATATCATGCAGATTTGTTGTAGATTGCTAAGGATCCAATAAAATGTTTGCGTGTCTTTCGGAACTTGAAAGTGCTGAAGGAAATACGCGAGATGAACCAAAAATCATTTTCGTTGCATTCCAACGATACAAACTTCAACGTCATGACATACAAGGCCTCGTTTAGAGTTTAAGGGGGGAGATATCTTTAGGCGAGGAGAAAATTAGCTGATTTTCATGATTTTTCTTTAGATGAAATATTTCTTGACAATTTTTGAGACTTAGAATATGTTTTAGTACTTTACATGGTATTTTTCTGTATTAATGTTCAAAAATGGCAGTGGCACGGTGCGGTCTTCTGGAACATGCTTTATGGAAAATGCTGACCACATTTAGAAAACTGGCATGACGTATAGGTAAAAAAAAAACTAATCTACCGATTCTGATGTAATTTGGTATAAATCTTTCTATCATTGTCTAAAACATGGACCTAAATGTCTTTGCAAATTTAAAAAAAAGTATAAAAATGCAAAATGTAGTCAGTTTTTCGGAAAATTCAATCTTCTTGTTTCAAATCGTTTAATCAGAATAGTCCCGCCGCCGCTACGTGTCACGCCGTCTGACAAAATCCCGCAGTAATCCGTTTAGCAGATCGTGCCATACCTACGCCGTTTTTAAAGATTTAAAAAAAACCATGCAACAGCGAAAAGTAGCAATGAAATATATCCTAAGTCTTAAAAATGGTGAAGAAATAGGTCCTCAAAAAAAATCATGAAAATCTCTGTTGTAAACAAATTATCAAACGCGAACGAATTCTAAGGAAATTGTATTCCAAAAAACTAGCCGACTTGCGAGAAAAAAAATCCTGATAGAGTAATAGAAAGAAATTACCTGTAGAGATCATTCTCGGTGACGATGTCCCGTATAGAGTCCTCGGGGTCGATCCTATCAGCGAGCGGGATCGGCGAGCCGTGCGCCCTCGATGGCAGGGGCGGGCAGGACGCGAGGTCGCAGTCCCTTAGGGCGCTCGCCGCCACGAGATCGTCCTCCGACGCTGTGGTCAATAACGGGCTCGGCGATCGTATGCCGGGGCCCAGCACGTCCTCGCTCCTCGAGTGACGCATCTCCGAGTTTCGGTAAACGCTCGTATTGCAGCTTGTGTTCCCATTGCCGTTGATCGTACTGTTTTTTTTCGTTCTGTAGACGACTTCGTTGCTCGGGCCCGGGAAACCGTTTCCCGCGATACCGATCAACATATCCGTCATTTCAAAAGCGTCTGTCAAATTTCTGGCTTCGAACGCGGCGTTTTCTCAGTCCCGCCGAGACTTCGCTACCCGGACACCGCGACTTGCGGTGGAACCGCGATTTACGGCGTGGACGATTATAAAAACCCGATTGATGACGCGAATATTTGTCACTTGTGTCGTGAACATCCTCACGAGCCAGGTGCACTCACACACCACCCACTCTCTCTCTCTCTATCTCTCTTTGTTTCGCCCAAACGCTTTATCAATTCTTGCCTAAACTAAAACGCAAAAATATGGCGTTTGTTTTTTTCGATTATTATCGTTGGGCCGAAAACACAGATAAGACACTATCAGTCTCGTTTGTTTTTCGCGAGGGCGAATCGCTCGTATTTTTAACACCAAGGCATAAAAGGTGAATTAGCACACTCGGTAGGATCGATAAACGTATCGAGCTACAAACTTCGTTAGTTTTTCAACATTTTATTTTTACACACACACACACACACAGCTTTATATAAATGTATCACTAATGCGAGGCACAAGGTCAGAGTATTTGTGTGCTCATTAAATCATCACTCAAGGTCCGAAACCGCTGCGACTTTGGAACAAACTAGTTGGAAATCACGAGACGCCAACGAGACTCGGATTCGCGTTCAATTCCTGAGCCCCTCTCAACACCACCTGGTTGCACGCAGCTCGGAGAATTCCTCGCAAGCCGCTCCGTTGCACACGCACCCATATATACATGTGTCAGTATCCTACCTAGCGCGAGGGATCCTGCGGATCGTTATGAACACCGGCCTGCTATAATTAGGAACGCAGGTATACGACTCCGTCTGTGGAAAACATCGCGTACCTCTCCTCAATCCTGTCGCTATTCTATTTGCACAACGGTAAATACTTTTGGTAAAATCGAATGAGACTCGCGTAGATTGTTTTTTTCATTTATTTATTTTATTTTTCGCGTGTACAATTGGCATGGCTAAAATGAGTTCACTTCCAGTTGGCATCAACCCGGCACACGCGAAACACACGACTACGATTAACCGCTCTACTACGGATGCGCGAACGACTCGCACTGGCCCTGAAATTACGGTGCGTCTGCGACTGCCATGGAGGCTAGAGTGGGAGGAGTCCGAACTCTCGTGGAGAGACTTGAAAAAAATGGCTACAAAATGTGGTAACACAGGGATGGCACCACTATTGCTAAGACCTCGAGAAGTGAGCTGTGACAGAGGTGGAACAAATAAGTCATATGAAGTGCGCTGTGTATGAGGAAAAATAATACTTGAGAAGTGGGCTGCGTGCGAAAGAGATGTAAAATGATATATACCAGAGAGGTTTCTGTAATTGCATAAAGATAGAAAAATATTTTTAATATAGCAATGCCCAATGAACAATATGCATTACTTGCATAACTAACAGTGAAAAAGGTCGAAAATAATAATAAGAATGCTATACGTAGTGATAGAAAAATATTTTTATTATAACAGTGTTCAATTGTACAAGGAACGGTAGAAAATGTCTTAAATAATACTGATGCTTTTTTCTTGAACCAATTTTTCATTCGATTTTAACAATTCTTCAAATACTTTGTGTATATTATCGTATTTGCTGGTACAGTAGAAGCTCGTTTATCCGACCTCCGATTAACCGACTTTCCGCATTATCCGAATCACCTAACTCCCTCGAGTCCTCCGCATTATCCGATGTGTATTCTCGGATGAAACGGAAGAATTTGCTATGTTTATGCGTGGACCCGTCCGATTTTACTGTTTTCCGTACTATCCGATATTTCACTTCTCCGAGGTACCCTCTAATGTAAATTTCCCAATTATTGAACAGCTAAGGATCTGGGGATTGAATTCGGTGAGAAAAAAATATAAAATCAAGAAAAAAAACCATCGCTTTCATGTTCAAATGATACTTTGATATTTGTACTTTCGAAAAATCACCCTTTAAATTATTTTTAAATTATTTCAAATGAAAAATAGAATAACAATGTGAAGCATGCAAATGTCCCAAGTATTGAACACTGGAAGTGTCTATGTCCCTAATATTGAACAGGCATGTCCCACTTATTGAACGCTCTCGAGAATTCTTTTTCCGTTCTGAAAATATTATTTTGGGTACAATATTAAGAAATAAAAGCAAAATCAAACACTTAAATAATCTTTTATTAATCATGTAAAAATACAAAAATATATATTTAGTCTCTTTTGACAGGTTTTTGATTCATTCGCATTTGGTTTATTTTTGCTTTTCAACTCGAACTTTATTTTATTTTATTTTCAGCCTCCTTGGTTTTACGTTCTGTTTTTGTTTGATTTTGTCGCAGCATTCTTGTTTTTCGACTCCAATTTTATTTTGTTTTTATTTACCGCTCTGCACATAGTGCGGTTTTTACAACTTCCGGACTATATGTAGAGCGACGTCTTTTTGTCGCCATGTTTATGGCGTTTTATTGAGCAAATTTTGTCCCTGAAATATCGGAGAGCAAAAAATATTGAACATTATATTCGTATTTTTAGGTTACATTGCAGTTATATTCTCTTTATACTTTTCTTTTTATGTTTATTGCACAAAAATACAAATAAAAAATATATTTGACGATCCTAGAGTTATTATTAAAAGAATAAAGATAAATTTATTCAGGAACTTTTAATTTTTGTTTGAATAAATCCGATTCACACGATCTGTCACACGTTAACTGCCTCGATGTTTTGATGGGTTTAATGACGTCATCTTGGAGAATTCGAGTGTTCAATAATTGGGACACACTGCATTTTCTATGTCCCAATGATCGAACACCGTATGTTTAAAAAATGATTAATTGAAAAAAAAATTTAATTTTTATTTGTAAGAAATTTTCTGAGGAACCTGAAACGCCTTTGCTTTTTGAGATGCGACAGTTTTTGAATTTTTTATGCGCTTACGCATGAAGCGGCGTGTCTTAGCAAAAACGATAAGCAGTTACCACGAGACGTCAAAATCGGGTCACCGTTGCTGATTAAATAATTTTTTTCTCTATTAATTAAAGCTTTTTCTGCCCAAGTCAGGTAACATTCCATATATGTAATGAAATTTTTATAAATAAGTAAATGCATGCGGGTGAATGAGAAATAATAAAATTACAAGATAGTGTTCAGTAATTGGGACCTGTTCAATAATTGGGCCATTTACGTTACCCACATTACTGCGCATAAGCATGGTTCTACTATATTTGCCATGGAGGCTAGGATGCGTATTCGATCCTCTTCCATGTCGCTTACACGACATCGATACCCAGCTTACTTCTCGAGGTCTTAGAAATAGTAGCGCCATCCCTGTTTGACCACATTTTTGTAGCCGCTTTGAAATGCGCAGATCGGACTCCTCCCACTCTAGCCTCCATGATCGAATCATGGAGACTAGAGTAAAGGAGCCCAAACGCAATGCTGGCAAAATGGTTGTGAAAGCGATGAACGATCCGCGGATCGTACCCGCCTGGCGGCGCTACCACTGCGGGCTCCGTCTGCGCGGTGATTTTGAATCGTCGATCCGCAATTTGTCGTATATTTCTTTCTTATTAGCGCAGCATGCAATACTGAAGAGTAATATTGATCTGCTTTTGTTTAAATTATGAAATGACAATATTTCAGTAATTTTTTGACTTGGAGGTGATCTATACTGTGAATGTTTTATTTTTATACGGTGACATGTACGATTAAACAGCCATAATGTGAATATTGCATACTGGATTTCCAAGAAAAATATTTTTTTCAAATCGTACATTATAACGAAATGGGAGCGAGGGGTATCTATATTAAAGGATTCGGATATTTAACCTAAAAAACGTTTTTTTTTTGTCCAAGCATCATGTATTACATTTTTGCTGTATATCAAAGAAATCTCTAACAGCATTAAAATTAATGGCAATTATAATTAAATTCGGCGACGATAGCATGCAATTTAAAAAATACAAACGATTTGACAAAATGAATCAAGATGTGGTTGTACATGCCGATCCTAATACTTGTCAATATTTTGGCTAATTCGCGAATTAATTGCATAAACATAATATTAAGGTTCAGCTATTACCTTTATTGGATGGTCTGTTTCTGTTTTGATTGTAAAAATACGTTTAATAACGAAATATCAGTCAACGATGCGTAACACCGTAAACTGCGTAAACTGTATGTAACTGACATATATGTACTGCTCACATACATAGTAACTGACAGTAAAACGTCATTGTATGTATGTCACAAACACTGCTAAGCCAGTCCTCACGGACCTATCCTATTTGGTCCCTGGAGCTAGTATCGCTTGCGGATATTTTTCGAACTACAAGATCTTTCATCACTTTCGCGATCCACTTTTCGACGATTCCGCCATATGCGTTCGGGCTCCTTTACTCTAGTCTCCATGGATCGAATGATGAAGCCAAGGAGACTATAGGGAAGGAGTCCAATCTCCGCAGTCTGGCGCGTCCGTAAAAGTGAAACAAATAAGGGTTCCGCATAGGCGGCGCTGGGAACTTTAGTCATTGTGTAGTCTATATACATGTATGTTTTGTGCATGCATTATGATCAGCTGTCTGTGTTCTTATTAGCTGTCACGAGCTGAAAATTTTAATTTTCTTAACCTTAATTTATTTTAGAAGAAAGTTTCGCGTTGCTGTAGTAGTGCCTTAAGATGTTTCTACATTTAAGTCGTAGTGCAATTTTATTTATTATTCAATTGTACGTATCTTATTTTTTTTAAACTGTGTCGTATATAGCGTTTGATTATTATCAGCATTTGATTGCATGCTAAAAGAGATGAAAAACAACAGCAATATGTCATTCAAGTCGTACGTGAGCATCGGAAAATATTTTACGCAGCTACAGGGTGCGCCAGAGAAACTTATTTATTTGAAAGGTCAATAAAAACAACAGTACTTCAATTATTGTTTTAAATTTTTTTTTATTTGAGAATACAATATCCCAATTTTTTTTTTCATGTAGTCTTGAAAATGACATCGGATAAATGGCGACCCCCATTGCGCATACACTGATGAAGTCGATTTTTGAAATTCGTATCCACTCTTTGCAGCATATCAATCGGTATGTTGGCAATGGCGTCGCGAATGTTGTTCTTGAGGTGTGCTATAGTCCCAGGTCGATCGACATAAACCAGAGATTTCAAATAACCCCATAAAAAGAAATCGCATGGAGTCAAATCTGGAGAGCGTGCCGGCCATTGGAGATCGCCTCTGAGAGAGATGAGGCGGTCGGGGAAATGTTGTCGCAACAAATTCATTGAGTCTCGTGCTGTGTGTGCTGTGGCTCCATCTTGCTGAAACCACACGTTCCTAACGTTCATTTCTTCGAGTCTTGGAAGAAAAAATTCCTCGATCATGTTCCTGTAACGAGCTCCATTCACGGTAACTGCGCGTTCGTTTTCTTCAAAAAAATAAGGACCAATTATTCCCATTACCGACATCGCACACCAGACAGTAACTCGCTCACAATTAAGTGGCTTCTGGTGAAGCTCACGTGGATTTACACCACACCAATAACGCATGTTTTGCTTGTTGACGCAGCCGGAAATGTGGAAGTGAGCCTCGTCACTGAAAAAAACGACCGCGTCTTCAGGCAGGTTGTCAACCAGCATTTCACATGCATTTTGACGGGCAACAAAATCGCGGTCAGTTAATTCTTGCATAACAGCCAATTTATAGGGATGAAATTGAAGGTCTTCATGGAGAATTCGTCGAACAGTGGTGTCAGAAATTCCCATAGCAGCTGCGTGTTTGCGAGCCGAACGCCGGGGAGAACGCACAACTGACTGCCTCACTCTTTCGACATTTTCCGGAGTTCTGATGGTCCGTTGAAGTCCATTTCTGGGTTTAGCGACACTTCCACACTCCCGAAATGAGTTAACCCACGACAGAATCGAATTACGGCCAGGAACGAGTCTGTGAGGAGGAATTTCAAAGCGAGCGCGGAAGGCACGTTGCGTAGCAACAAGTGAGCGACCGTTAGAAAAGAAGCTCTCGACTGCGAAGGCCCGCTGCTCGCTAGACCAGAGCATGATGGCAACTGACTGGAGGGAGAAACAAACTTGGGAACTTCCCCCTCCAGATGCGCCCCTCTCGCCCCTCTACCCGCCCAACTCACCGCGCGGGAATTTTTTCAAATAAGTAAGTTTCTCTGGCGCACCCTGTACAATACATCCGAGGTTACAAAAACTCTAGAAGTATATGCAAAGTGCTGTACTGTAAATATTTCAAATAAAAGCCAAACATGCTGAGTATAGATTAACTCATTCAATAGTTCTATTACCTTCGGAATTGAAAACAGAACACAGCAGTGCAGCCCTAATCTTTTTCGCTGTGCATTGTCTTTCGCAAGGCCGCTGTCGCATCCTGGCACTGCACACGTTCTCCCCATCTTTCTGAAATAAACATAGACATGTATTAAATTTACTATTCTCAAGATATTTTGATATATTAAAAATAAACATTAAAGGTGGGGTTTGTTATATTTCAAATTCATTCAAATTCGATTCACAACATACAACGACTAATCCTCAGTGCCAGGAACATACATCTATGTTCTCTGTCAGTGCACAACGCGCAGAAGGGAAAAATAAATAAATTACTTTGAATAACCGCGAGGTCCGCGGATCTCAAAAATAAGTTCCACGTATAACCTAAAACCTAAACAGAAAAACTTGGAAAAAAAGATCAGACTAGATTTGTAATTAAAAAGTAAATTTTTCGATTCTCCCTTGTCCGATACACTTCCAAAGTCGCCGTCGCAAATAAACAATTTTAGTAGACGATAGTTGTTTTTTTGACAGGCGTCAACAATTAGCCGCCATAACAGTCAGTTTCACTCTGTGTACTGGCTGTATTACTATATTTTGATACTCTAAAGAGACGGACGACGCCTACAGGCCATATTTAACACTACGCTCTTGAATCAAGTTTACGGACGTTTCTTACACCCATTCACCATACGAAGATTGGACTTGAGGCACATTAACCGTGTATCGAGGTAAGGAAGAGTCAGGTGGTTCACTCGTAACAATATTTATTGATAACAATATATAGGAACTCTTTATACCCGTAGAAATGTAAGAAGATCAAAAACAAGGTAAAAATGCCAATGGCGCGCGGCTACAAGTGTCGCGGTAGGAACAACCAATGCGCATGCGTCGAAACGCGCAAGGTATGAGGAATTTGGCTTTCTCACTCGGTCCGCGGAACAAGTTCTTGTTTGCGCCGTCGGCGCTGATGTGGCGTTCCGGACGAAGTTGGCGGCGAGTCCGCCACAGCCATTCCCCCACCAGTTTCCTTCACAGGCGGTGTAGGAAACGATTGAAAAGATACTTTCGGTTTTCTAGCGTACGTTTTGGCTGGAGGATCCACCGTTGAACCCAGTCGATGCGGCTCGACCTCTGTGTCGAGTTGAGGCGCTCTTTGATTGTCAGCATTATCAGTTTTTACGATATATGCCGGCTTCAGACGCTCAATGGTTTTAGTTTTCTCTTCTCCGTTTACGTTGATTATGACATGACGATCGTCGAGTCTCTTGATGACCTTGAATGGCCCCGAATATGGTTGAACCAGGGGTGGTCTGACCGCGTCGTTGCGAAGGAACACATGCGAGCATCTCTGCATGTCCTTGAGGATGAATACTCGCGCCTTATTATGGTGCGCAGTTGGAGTCGGACGAATGCCTCTCATATGCTCTCTGAACTTTTGCAAGAATACCGTAGGCTCTGGTGCGAAGTCTTGTGAAATAAAGAACTCACCAGGAACTCGTATGGTGTTGCCGTACAACATTTCCGCGCAGGAGGCCCCGAGGTCTTCTTTGAACGCCGTCCGAAGTCCAAGCAGAACTGTTGGCAGCAACTCGATCCAGGGGACTGGGCACATGAGCGCGGCTTTTAACGTGGGGTGCCAGCGTTCGACGAGTCCGTTAGACGCCGGATGGTATGCAGTCGTTCGTATACGTTTGGAGCCCACCAAGTTGGCGAGAGAGGAGAAGAGCGCGCTTGCGAATTGCCGACCCTGGTCGGTGGTTATTGTCAGGGGTGGGCCGAATCGACAAATCCAGTTGTTGTAGAATGCCGTGGCCACCGTATCTGCGGTGATATTTTTCAGCGGGATGGCCTCCGGCCATCTGGTGAATCTGTCGATGATCGTCAAGCAATAACGGAAGTCGTTGACCACTGGAAGCTCGATCAAGTCCATATGAACGTGGTTGAACCTTCCATCAGGAACGTCGATGTAGTTTGGTTGAAGTCGACTGTGTTTGTTGACTTTTGACCGTTGACATGGTTCGCAGTATCTCGACCACTCAAGCGCGTCTTTTTTTACGCCGGGCCAGACGTATTTTTGTCTCAGGAGACGACAAGTGCTTCGTCCGCTGGGGTGTGACAAGGCATGTACCGAGTCGAAGGCTTGTCGGCGTAACACCTGAGGTATATACGAGCGGACGGTACCTGAGGTAATATTACAGTAAATGTCGATACCTGGTTCGACGGAGAGTTTTTGCAGCTGGAGCGACGTTTCGTTGCGCAGGAGCTCGGCGAGTTCTTCGTCCTGTTTCTGCGCGTCTCGAATGTTTTGCGCTGACAAAACTTTTGGCATCTCGATCTGGTTGATTTGCGCGATCCGAGATAACGCGTCAGCCACGACGTTGTCCTCTCCACTGATGTGAATTATCTCCGTGGAATACTGGCCGATGAAGTCGAGGTGACGAATCTGTCGTTGCGATATTTTGTCCGACACGTGGCGAAAAGCGTAGATCAGCGGTTTATGATCTGTTCGGATCACGAACTGTTGGCCGTCAAGGATGTGGAGAAAGTATTTGATCGCGGCGAAGATGGCCAGCAACTCTCTGTCCTAGGTACTATAATTTTTTTCAGCCAGGCTGAGTTTTCGGGAAAAGAACCCGACTGGTTTTCGACCGTTGTCGACGATTGGCTCCAAGCATGCGCCGATGGCTGTGTCTGAGGCATCCGTCGTCAGGACTAAAGGAGCGTCGGGCGACACAAACGTTGTCGTCACGGCGTTCGCCACACTCGTCTTGCATTCCTCGAAGGCGCGTTCTGTCTCAGGTGTCCAAGGGATAGCTCGTTTATCGTTTTTCTTGGAGTCTCTCAAATAATCGTGGAGAGGTGCCTGCATTCGCGCTGCGTTGGGAATACTGCGTCGATAATAATTGACTATGCCGAGGAATCGTCGAAGATCCTGAATTGTCGAAGGCTTGGGATACTCCACCACCGCTTGAATCCGATCGGTGGGAGGTTTACACCCGTCGCGGCTTACTGTGAATCCTAGGAAAGTCAGCTCGGGCTTTCCTAAGACGCACTTGTTGGCATTCAACGTGAGTCCGTGTTGACGAAGTCTGTCGAAGACGATTTTCAGATGACGACGGTGTTCCTCAGCTGTTTCCGAAGCGATGAGTATATCGTCGATATACACGATGACGAAGTCGAGATCTCTGAAGATCGAATCCATAAATCTTTGTAAAGTTTGCGAGGCATTCCTGAGTCCGAAGGGCATCACAAGGAATTCGAATAGTCCCAGAGGAGTCGTGATTGCAGTCTTTTTTATATCCTCTTCCGCCATGGGAATCTGGTGATACGCTTTTGTCAAATCGAGGGTCGAAAATATCGTTTTTCCGAATAATCCGTTGAAGAGATCATGACCGTGAGCGATAGGATAGCGATCGGGTATTGTTTTGACGTTGAGAGAACGAAAATCCCCGCATAATCGCCAGCTGCCAGTCTGTTTCTTTACCAAGTGCACGGGGCTGGCCCAGTCGCTCCTTGATGGACGAATCATCCCCTGCTCGAGTAGGTTCTCGATCTCTGCTCGTAGCGCTGTTAATTTCTCGCCGACTAGTCGTCGAAAGCGTTGAGCCACTGGAGAACCGGTTGTCTCGATGTGATGACTGACGTTGACCTCCCTGTCTCTGGTTGCTGTCGGTGAAGGTCTCGTGATGTCGATATATTGCTCAAGGAGACTCGAGTATTGATTGTCGACACCGTTGATCGTAGATATGCTGTGTATTGCTGTCTCTGAAACCGTTCCTGAGGTTGTAAGCGACGTCGCCGAGTCGAGTAGTCGTTTGTTTTTTAGATCGATCAACAGCCCATAGTGTACGAGAAAGTCAGCGCCAATTATGGCCGACCTTACCTCGGCTATGATGAAGGACCACTTGAAGGGACGACGGAGGCCCAGATCAAGAGTCATCACCATTGTTCCGTATGTGGATATCTCGGTGGCGTTTGCGGCGTACAGCTTCAGAGAACCACAGCGAAGTTCGTTTCAGAATATGTTGCGAGGCAGGATCGTGACGACTGACCCGGAATCGATCAAATATTTGATGTTTGTCTTCTTGTCAAAAACGTGGAGACGGATTTCGGTTTGTTGTTGAGTACCCGTGCTGTCCACGACCGTCTGATCTGTCGACAGCACCTCTAGTTTTCCGTGCTTGGAGGTGTTTGTTTAAAAGTGCAGTGTTGAAAGCAGTGCTTGGCCTGGTTGCCGTACTTGCTGTGGTAGAAGCACATCCCCGTCGACGATCTGCCGCGAGAACGACTTCGTCCCCGAGTACCACCACCGTTGTTGTTGTTGTCGCTACAATTCTTGTTTTTGTTACTGTTTAATTGTCGCAGTTCTTTCTTAACAGATTCGTGCGAAGCGAGAAGCTGAGAGAGACTCTTCTCGATTAGTGACATGCGGGAGTCGAGAGAGTTTATTGCCGCCACATCCGGTGAATGGTTTTGAGACACTGCGTAGACACAGGACCCTCCGCAGTACTCGATCAGGGCGTCCGCTTTCTCGGCAAGCTTTACCAAGGGGACGTCTGTGCTCCCGACCAAGTGCGTTCGGATATTCGCTGGCATGCATTGAAAGAAACGCGAGCGTAGAAAATCTTCGTGCACGATGTCACCGCCTAGCTCTCGCATTTCGCGAAGTAGCTGTGTCGGTCGTTTATCGCCGAGTTGAAGCTCGTTGAGAAACTTTTGTATCTGACGCTCTTTTGAATCGGTTAGACAGCGAAGCAAAATATCTTTGAGAGCCGGGTACTTATCTTGCTGGGGCGGTTTCCTCAGGAAGTCGGATATCTGAGCCATGATGTCCGGTGTCAGGGCTTCGAAGACAAGGTCGTATTTCTTCGAGTCGCTGCGGATTTGACGATTTTTGAAGATAGACTCTGCCTGGTTGAACCAGATGTCCGGAATGTTGCCCAGGAACGTCGGAAGACGGACGGTTGTCACCTCCTGGACGCTGTACTGCTGCTGTATCGTGTTCTGGCCTGAGTTTGTCAGAATTTGCGTGGCGTTATCCTGTTGTGGAAAACTTTGGTTGACGGTCGTCTTAGGTATCGTGCCTGTCGACTGCGTTGGAGAACCTGGCGTGTCTTTGTCGGTAGTTTTCACTGTGTTAGCTGCGTCCGCAGAACTGTCGTCGCCTGGTTGAAGTCCGAACCACCCTGGAAGTCCTTTTGGCGGCGGTGTACGAAGTAAATCGTTGAGCGGCATTGTTACCGAGTCGCGCGCTGTCGTGTGTGAGCACGTTGTTCGATGAGGTTAATCGCACGTCGTATTTTTTAATCGCTCGGAATCGAGCTCGGGGTCACCAATTTGAGGCGGATTAACCGTGTATCGAGGTAAGGAAGAGTCAGGTGGTTTACTCGTAACAATATTTATTGATAACAATATATAGGAACTCTTTATACCCGTAGAAATGTAAGAAGATCAAAAACAAGGTAAAAATGCCAATGGCGCGCGGCTACAAGTGTCGCGGTAGGAACAACCAATGCGCATGCGTCGAAACGCGCAAGGTATGAGGAATTTGGCTTTCTCACTCGGTCCGCGGAACAAGTTCTTGTTTGCGCCGTCGGCGCTGATGTGGCGTTCCGGACGAAGTTGGCGGCGAGTCCGCCACAGACTCCTTCCCTAGTCTCCTTGAATGAAGCGTCATCAATAGATCAGTCATATTGAATTGTTGACCTGTATAGTGGACACGGTCTTACATACAGGCAGCCCCCCTGACACTGGGAGATAAGTGCTGTTCGCAAAATGTCCTTGCCGCACTGTGGCACTAGTAGTCGCGTGACAGGCATGCATATATACGTATGTTGCACCGTTGCTTCGAATATTTTACACGAATAAAAGTCTATTGATATATTTGGAATGATTTTTCATTCTAATGATTTTCCGTTCGAACACAATAAATAATGTTGCGATAACGATAACAGGGAGAAAGCCACGAAAGTATGGAATCGTTTAGGTGATCGAAGTATTTTGAGCCGAAGGCTCAAAGGCTAGAGGTACGAAAACAGGTAATGCAAAAGAGACGCTGTCGGTCATGCAAATCACAAAGACTCAGTCTTCTACGTCCCGCGCAGGAGCATAGATCTCAAGCGTTCAACGATCTCTTTCTATATAATATATTAAGCCTTTGTTAAAAATAATAAAGTTTATCTTAAAGGGTTTTTAGTTTTTGAAATCGCCACTACATAGCGTTGGCTGTTACGTGACAGCCTTCGGCTCAAAAAACTCCGATCAGTTGAACGATTCGGTACTTTCGTTTCGTGCTGTTATCATTATTCATTGTGGTAAAGTGAATGAACGTTCTAAAAGTATATTTAAAAAGTTATTTAAAAGTGAAGTTTTTAACGAGTAAGGCCACTGTAACGGCCCAAAAAAAAAGGTTTTTTCACTAATTTTTTGCTCCCGAAATTGAAGGTATTTGAAAAAAAACTTTTAATGGTGTTATCAGGCATACATTAAACTTTATTATAAAATTTTTTTACAGTAAAAAAAAAACAAAATGGCGGTTCCACAGCTATCTTCCCGGGACATGTTTTGCTTCCAGGGCTCCGCGGCACGCAGCACCACTGGTGCACTTTTGAATCTAGAACAAAAAAAAAAAAAAACCATTAATCTAGAGGGCTATAGCTAGAGAATGTCGATCGGATTTTAAAAAGTATCAATTTTTGTGGATTTGGCGTGCGTTTGAAAAAAAAATTGATTTTTGACGAAAAAACGGCAAGTTTTTTGTTAATAAAAAATCAATAAATAAAGTTCTTGAAAATTCCGATCGACATTCTCAAGATAATGTAAATGTTCACATCTGGTTAAAATTTCAAGTAAAAAAAATAAAAATTGTTCGAGTTATGCTGCGTGCCATTTTGAAAAACCATGTTTCGAGAAAAACGCGTTTAAAGTTTTGCGAATAGTTTTTTATTGGAAAAAATTAAAAAAAGAAGTTAAAAAAAAATTTTACCGTTAGTCTGCAATCCCAGCACCATACATTTGTCCTTCGATAGCCAAATTTTCGTCTTCTTCGTCTTTCCTGGTTGATTTTTGGAGCGCGCGCGCACTTTTGGCCGCGTCGCTCAGAGATGTCTCCGCGTGCGTGATGCGTTTGGCGTCGGCTTCGATGCAGAAATTATATAACTGTACACCAATTTCCACCTCCAACATCTTGAATATTTGCAAGACGTTGGTAAGGCCGCCATTGAATATGCAAACAGCGATATCCGTCGCAATATCTAGTACAGTTTTTCCGCTTGAGGATGATTTGGGGGCCAAACTCCAAACGGTAGCGTTGAAACTTTCGTTACTGTTTTGAGTATAGGCCCCCAAGCAACGCTCCAGCAACTCGTCCCGGCTCAATTCCATGTAGATGGGTTTGATGGCTTGATAAACCTCCTCACTCATTGGCTGATTGTGATGATACGCATCCAAGGCATTTTCTGCTTTCGCTTTCTTCCAACTGCACCAATTCTCCGAACATTTTTCGTGCTGAGGCTTTTCATCCGTTGACATTTTGTGAAAAAGGGTTGCCCAGATCTCATTTTTCATATTTTTGATGGAATCGGAATTTCGACGGATTGCTAAGCCGTAATAAATGCTTAGTTCGTCAATCAATTTGGCAGTGAGTTTTCCTCTTCCCCCGAGACCTTATGTTCCTTTTTTTAAGTTTCTCAATCGAGTGCCCATTCTTTTTTGCACGTGATCTATGCACTCTTTTTTTTTAACATCAACATTTTCATAAGGCTTCGAATCCACGATGCCTTTGAAAGTTTTGGAATCGCCATCTCCGATATAATTGCAGTCGTTTCGGAGCAAGTTTTGACACGCTTGGCGGCGACCTTCATTTCCTAAGGACAACAAATTTTTTTTCGCACAGGACCTTTTTTTCTTATTCTAGAGGGTTTAAACTATTTTTTAAGCCAATAAAAAAAAATCGATTTTTCAAAAAATTTCCAGTGGCCTTACCCCTTAAGGTGATATGCCGACGTCCATAGTCCCGGGCTGTACTTCCGGGTGTCCTTCAAACCCGGAAAAAATACATTTTTTCACAATTCTCAAAGATCCCGAAACTGCCGAAAAATGGAGAAGCGCTCTGAAACGAACAAAAGAGTTTATTAGAACTCGAAGAGCAGTGTGTGAAAAACATTTCGCAAAATATGACATTCTTTGGCAGCGAGAGCTGCTCGATCCTAATGGTAAAGTGCTTGGAGTGGGAAGTTCACTTTGAAATTCCATCTTTCATGTCTTGCTGGAGGTAAAAATGATTTGTTTACTTTTTGTAGTTTCACGATGGCAATAAAAATGTATAATTGTCGAATTGCAGTCACAGTACAAAATCCCTAGACTGTGAAAAGGTACAGTGCCTACACAGTTTACTTGGAACGATTGGGTGATCTGGTGGAACCTAATCAGGTGCAGTTAAAACCTCTAGTTGAAGGTAAAAAGGATAGTGCATCTGACGCTGCTGTCCACGTACTACCGTCTGACAATAATGACTGTAGAATATCTGTTACCGATACGATCGGTTTACAAGAATCAGATTTGCCATCCATTGCATCTACCTCACTACTACAAATGGAACAACCACCTGTAGAAACTCACGTGCTGAATTTCAAGGACATCTCCACAGCCGATCTGGACCTACCAACTGGATGGTTATAACAAATTACTGGCTGTGTCAAAACGCAGCTTATATTTTTTTACGAGTTTTAGGAGATTGAGGGCTGTTTTGAAACTTTTATATTAAAAGATGTTACTGTAACGAAAGATCTATCGATTCAAGCCAGAGTTTTAGGCAAACACCTCGACCTGCGGCGATTCAATATAACCTGTCCCATCACTGATCTACAGGAACTGCAGAATTTTTTAGTTGCAATTCATCAGCTCAATATGTGTCGTGGTTGTTGGGAACCACCAGTAAAGCCCGAAATTGAGCAACTTAATTGCGAAAAACTGAAAAAAGATTCTTCCGCTACTTGGCGAAGCGTTGAATGTCTGTTGCTACTTTTGGATAAGCAAATTTGTGAAAATTGCAGCAAGGCTAAAAACAATATCGACAAAAATCTTTGCCGTCATATACAGGGAAAGGTACGAGAACGAAGGGAAAAAAAGTTGATTCAAGGGAACAAAGAAAAAAATTGTTGAAAATGCAGTCAAAATGTCGTTCAGCAATGAGAACCAAACGTCTAGTGAGGCAAAAAATTAGAAGTCTTAAGCAAGAGGTTTTTGAGATGCTCCAGAAAATTGCAAAGTGCACGGGCAAAGACGTCAAACAATGTATCGAAAGCGGGAAAATCTCCCAGAACCAAATTCATGTGTTAAACCACATAATTGAAGCAGCGAAACGTAAAAATTCGAAAGGGCGTAATTATTCCGAAGAATGGATCCTGTTATGCATGCTGTTACACATGAGATCCCCGGCAGGATACGAGTTTCTGCGATGCAACGAAATTTTGCCTCCCATCTGTGAGAACGGTTCGAAGGTATGTTATTATTATTGATCATACTGTTTTGTATGACAATTTTTTTTTTTTTTTGATAAGCACATGTACATTTTTTTGTAGTGCGTATTATTTATAATTGCCATATAAGAGTTATTCGTAGCCAATGTCCCCTTGAGTAATTTAATTCGATTCGCGATTTGTTATATCATTAAACCTGCTCTAAAAAAACTTTTCGATAATTCGATTAAAATGTTTTCAATATCCGAAACAAGCATGTTTTGGTGAGAGTTTGGAAATAATTTTTTTTTAAATAGAAATTACATATTAGACAAGACATTTTTTAAGCCCAGAAGTAAATTCAAATCTGTTTTATTTCCCATTTTAAGAATATCGTTTTGATAAGATCAAACAAATGTTTTCGACTGTGATATAATTTTTTTACTTTCCCCTTTTTGAAACAGAAATGTTCAGGTAAAAGTTATACGAGGTGATCTTCAAATTGGAAAAAATAAACTATCCAGTCATTTTTAAGATAACTAAGTTTTCAAAACACGCGACAAAAATTTATTTAGAAAATTTGATTCGAGAACAAGATTTGAGAAATTATAGTATCTTCAGCAATCCGAATATAAAAAATCATCGATTACATTGGAACGGGATTGAAGGTTTTTAAGTTTGACCAAAAATGTCTGACATGTTTTTGACCGTTTTGTTATATACAATTCAATTTTTTCCGTGTTATTGTATGCAGTTACCGCACCAACATGGCAACGTTTCCACGTCAGATAATGAAAAAAAATTGTTAGGCATTTGAGAGTGCCTGTTAAATCTCATTCATACAAGGCATTTTAAGGGGACCCGGTGGTCTAGAGCACGAAAATTTCACCTATTGTCACGATTTTTTTGCCATTATCAATTTTAAAAACGATGTTTCAACTTTTGGGGCTTATTACTACGTTTATTGAGCATACCAAAAAAATTTTTTTTTCATTTTAAAAACAATATTTATTATTATAAAAATGCCGCTAAAGATGACCCTCTCGAAAAATCGGACCCGGACGGCGTAGGTGATTTCGAGACTTCTACTCATCTGAAACACAAAATTCAAGAAGAATCTTAATCAGAAAGAGTGCAGTTACGGTCGGAACTAGAACAAATCGAAAAAATTAAAAATTGACAAAATGGCGCGCTTTTGAAAAAAAAGTTCCTAAAATCGGGTCTTTTTTCACTAGTTTTTTAGTGTAAACAATAGGAAATTATTTTAATGAAATTATGATTCTAGTTCCGACGATAGCCATACATGTTGTGGCAACATATCCAAATTTCAAGTGATTCGGTTGAATAGTTTTTTTGTTTTCACCACCGCCGTGCCGAAAAGTCATTGCGAGATAAATGAGTTTAAAGTTTGAGGTACTCATATTTTCAAAAATTGAGCAAATTTTGAATACTTACAGTTAATTCGCGATTCCGGCACCATATAGGGAGGAGAAGATATATATAGGTATATAGTATATACTATATACAGGTATATATTTTCGGAAAAGGGTCGGGACAACTGCCGCGCTCCGAGCGCTAGACCCATTAGGAGCGCGCGAACCGCTCTCTACGTGGTTGATGGGCTGTAGAAGCTATAATATTGGGAATTTCCGCATGAAAATTTCACAGTATATTCTTAAGATACTATACTTTCGAAATAGCGAGAAAAAAAATCGATTTTTTGAAATTTCTAGTACCCTTAACTAGTAGATAGATAGATTTTATTCCACACCTGTTCAGCTTTCGCTTTTTACATTCACCCATCTCTCGCCTTATGTTCTAGTCCTTATATCACACACGCCCCATCCTTATCATTAACAATAAAAAAGAAGAAAGCCAATATATCCGCCACGCTCTTTACTATTTTACCCTATTTACAGTATTCCTCGCACGCTAGCGTACTACTATCTTCCTCCTCTTCCTCTCGGTCTTCCGCCGCTTTTGCCTTTTTTAATTTTGCATACGCCCCTAAGTATTCGCATATTACCGCTACCGGTTCCCCTCTCAGCGTGTCTTTCGTCCAACGCTCCAACTCCTCCCCCACTCTCCCTCCTCTCCATTCGTCGACCCCCTTTACCCAGACTTCCTTTATCGCCTTCCTCGCTGTTTGGCACTTCCAAATGTGCTCTAGGCCTTCCTCTTCCTCTTGGCATAATTCGCAGGTCCAGTTGCCGAAACCTCTCTTTCCCACTTTCCCTACATTTCCGCATCTTAATCTTGCCCATTGTTCCTTCACTTCGCTCTTCAACTCTTTGTTATCCCAGTATTTCTCTCGCTCGCACCCCGCCTTTATTTTCTTGTACCACGGGCAGAAGGAAGAACCGTCCACTTTGACCCAATCTCCTTGCCTGTCTTGTTCCGCTTTCCTTTCTGCCCCCTCCTTTAGGTATTTCCCAATCCTCTCCCAGCTTTCTGCGCTTGACCATATCAGGTTTATCACTCTCCCATCCCCAACCCCGTCCATTGCCTTCTTTAACTCCTTCCCCCACCTTGATGGATGGCCGTTCAGCACTTTTCTCACTTCCTCTCTCAGGCATACCTTCGGCCATCTCCCTTCTTCGAGTTTCAAAATTTTGACCAGGTACTGTCCTGACCTCCGTGCCTTTACTTCCACGCTCCTCCTGCCCGCTTCCAGCTTCCACAGGTAACTTGGCGTACTCCTCGCTACACCAAGCGCCATTTTCACCATTTTCCCCTGTAGCTTCTCTATTTCCTCTCTTCTCTTCCGCCCCCAAATCTCTATTCCGTATAGCGCCCACGCCTTGACCAGAGAGTCGAACAATTGTAGCCGCTCCTTTAATCCTTCCACCTTTGCCCTCCTCATTACTCCCCATACCGCGTTCGCCGCTTTTTGCGCACCTGCCACCAGCTTCTTTATATGCAGCCCTCCTGTGTTCCTCGTCGAGAACCAGTACCCCAGATATTTGAACTGGCTGACCACCTCTATTTTTTCCCCCTTGTATTTTCATTCCTCTCCTTTTTTTCTCCCTCCGCCATTCCTGAACACCATGATCTTTGTCTTTTTCACATTTACCTCCATTTTTGCTCCTTCTACATGTTTCTCCAGTCGCTCTATCATCTTCCCCAGCTCTTCCGCATCCTCTGCCAGCACCGCAATATCATCTGCATATTTCATCGCATAGAATTTAACTCCTCCCATGACCGTTCCCCCTATTCTTTCTTTTTCCCACACGTCATCCACGTCGTCCAGCGCTATGTTGAATAGCGTCGGGCTGAGCGGACACCCTTATCTTACCCCTTTTTCCGATTCGAAACGCTCAGTCACCCCATTCTCCGTAATCGCCTCACTTCTTGTCCTTTTGTAAATTCCCCCCAACATTCTCAGCATTTTCCCCCCACCCCCTTTTTTCTCAGTTTCTCAAACAACATTTCCCGGTCAATCATATCAAATGCTGCCCTGAAATCCACAAACGCTACGTACAGCTTCCCTCCCTTAATTTTCAGCCTATCATTTATCAAGGAATTCAGCACGAAGACATGATCCCTTGTACCTCTACCCGCTCGGAATCCCGCCTGGCTCTCTCTAAGAATTTCCCGTCTTTCCACCCTCCCATTTAGCCGTTTGGCCATGATACTCGCTAAGAGTTTATACCCTATGTCGAGCAGCGCGACCCCCCTGTAGTTGCTCGCTACGTCCTCGTCTCCCGCCTTGTGGATTGGGTAAATTCGTGCCAATTGCCATCCATCCGGCATTTTTCCCTTGTTCCATACCTGATTCAGTGTCCTTCTCAGTCCCTCTTGTCCGTTTCCCCAGATCCCCTTGATAAATTCTGCCGTTATTCCGTCCTCACCTGCTGCTTTGTTATTTTTTAAACCCTTTATTGCCTTTCTCAACTCCAGTTTACCGATGTCCTCCAGCTTCCCGTCCACTTCCTCTCCCCCCGCCGCTCCTACCCTCTCCTCACCATCTTGCACATCCGCGATCCCTACCCCCTCTTTCCCTCCCAATAGTTTTGCGAAATGAGTGACCCACTGGTCTTTGCTAATTCCCCCTCCCGCTCTTTTTCTTTTAATTGGAAATTTGCCGACCGCCGCCCACCACTCCTCCATATTTTTGCTTTCCTTCACTTTCTTCCACATCGCCTCGAACCATTCGCTCTTTTTTCTAAGGCAAAGATCCTTCATCTCTTTCCTTTCCTTTGCTAGTTGACCTTTTTCCGTTCCAATCGTGCCCCCCGTCGTCCTTCCCCACGTTTTGCTTCTAAGCAGTTTTATTCAGCGCTTCCCCCACCCGCGCTTTTTGTTCCCTACACTCCCTGTTGTACCAGCCCCCCCCCCGTCCGCCCTTTCCTGTCGTCTTCACCATTCCCACTTTCCCCGCAGCCGTCCAAATGGCGTTTTTCAGGGCCCCCACTCCCTCGCCGTTCCTTCATCTGTCTGCCACACTGTCTCTAGTTCCTTTCCAAAGACTTCCGCTCCATCCACCTTCCACGCCAACCTCACCTCCCTCGCCGCTGTTTTGCTTCTCCCGCCTCCTCTCCCCCTACGCCCCTCCCCGCCCGCGAGCTCAAATACCACTGGTAAATGGTCTGACTCCGGCCTCGGCAACACTTCTATCTTCATGACCACCTCGTCCTCCTCGTCCCCCAGCCTGATAATTAGGTCTAGGACCGAGCATGCCCCCCTCCTCCCCCGTAGGTTATTTTCCCCTCCTCATCACCCTTCGTCCTTCCATTCAATATTACGAGCCCTAAACTTTCACAGAAGTCGAGGAGTTTCTTTCCCTCCGCGTTCACTACTTTATCCTGCGAACGCCTTACCCCTTCCTCCCCCCCCCCGATCCTCTCGCAGTTTACTATTCCCTGTTCCTCTCCTACCCTCGCATTGATGTCCCCCGCAATTACAACCGCCGCCCCCACTTTCACTCCTTCCACGCACTGCCTCTTCCACTCGTTTGAAACCGCCGTTTATATATACTTCTATGATCCATAGCTCCGTGTTGCTATTCCGCCTCTTCATTTTTACAGTCATTCCATGCTTCCATTCCATCACTCTACATTTTTCGCACATGCTCTTTTTGACACCGATTAAATGTCCGCCTGCCGCCCTCCCCTTTGGCTTGGCTCGCATCGCCGCTTTCGTCCACCATTGGAACCCTTTGTCCAGCCGTTGAATAGCTCCCTTCTCGTTCTTACTCTCGATCCAAGTTTCCTGCGCCAAGATAACGTCGAATTGGCCTAAAAAGTCACGCGCTTCCCACAATTTCCCCACCCCCGCCACATTCCATGTTACCACGCTTATTGCTTCGTTCGCCCTTGCGCTACTGTCGCCCCCGCTCGTTCCGAAATGTCAACCGCTCCGTTCTCCCTTCCCTCTCTACCCAGTACCACCACGACCCATCCACGCACATTTTCAGGTACCCCAGACTTGTGATCCTTCCCTCTCGCCTCCTCGCCTTTGCCACGCTTCTCATAAATTCCGTCACTTCGACCTCGCTCGCGGTCATGTCGTCCCCTATCCAGACTCCCGATCCACGCAGCTCCCCCCTCCTCCTCATAATACCAATTTTATTTTGCATCGTGGCGAGCGTCACTACTGTGCCTGCCCCCGTACGCTCTACCCTCACGATCTTAAGAGCGATTCCCGCCTTTTCTCTTAAAATTTGTCCTATTTCCCGCGCCATTCCCCCCACGTTTCTACCTGTATTTATTCCCTTCACGATTATCTTGCGCTTCCTTCTGCCTCTCTCTTTCGCTTCCCAGTGCCACTCATTCTCGCTCAACGCCTCTGGCACTCGCTGTCGTTTTTTGTTGGGTCGTCGCACCTTCTGAAGTGACCATTCTTCCTCGTCCGCTAGTCCCTTCATCTCGTTGCTCGAACAGCTTGGCTCCCGTCTACGAGTCAGGCTCGCCTCCTGCGATGGGGGGCGCCCCGTCGCGGCACTCATCGCTTCTCCTCCGTCGCTATATCTCGTCGCCCCGTCTCCTCTTCGCTGCCTCGCCTGTCCGCGACGTGTCTCCCGGTTGCCGGCGGGTTGTTGCTGGCCTTCCTTCCTCGACAGGCCGCCGCTCGCACTCCCGGGTTCCTTTATCTGACCACCGTGCTGCCCGCTGCTTCCCGCCTCCCGTCTTTCGCAGGGCGCACCATGTGCCTCCGTGCCTCCGTTTCCTTCGTTGCTCTCTTCGTCTCCTACTTTCTGCCGCAGGGCCCTTAACTCCCCCATCAGCTGTTCCTTCTCATCGTCCCATAGCACCTTATCCTTGTACCGCAAGTACCGCCACTTCCCCGCCTCTGCCAGGAATCCCTTGACAATTTCTCCCGTCCTTTCACACCTACATGGCAGCGGTGTAATTTCCTTCCTGATGTTTCCCGTCACAATCTCCCA